>PVKY010000391.1:0-51445 GCA_004027775.1 Bradypus variegatus | reverse complement strand
CAGCCCTCCTCCTTCAGCCGGCTCCAGGGAAACCAGAAAGGGAGCAAAAGCCAGAACAGCCTGGTGCCAGAACGAGCCCCAACAAGCTCTGAACAAGGTGTCGCATCCAGCCAGGAGCCTCTGGCATCTCCCAGCACTGGATGTTGGGACATCACTGGGGCAGGGCAAGAGGACTCCAGGAGGCCTGTGGCCTGGCACATGGCCGCTCCAGGGAGCCAAGACATTTGTTGGTTCAGAGCTTTTTGGGTCCAGGGCCCTTCCGACATCCAGGAACCTGGGAGGTAAGGGAGAATAGGGGTGGGCCTCTGAACAAAGCCCTAAACATCTCCAGACCCTCTGGGCCAGTGGGTGGCCAGTTTCTCCTGCCTTGCAGAAAGCACAGAGAGTGTACTGAGCCGTGATGACGCAGCTGAGGAGCTGCCCATGGTCTCTGAAGAGGATGTGTAAAAGCACTGGCCTCTGGCAGGCCAGAAATGCCCATGGCTTGCACCCTCAACTGAATGGCACTCCTGGACTCCCTCCTGGAAAGCACATTCCTGAATGCTGGGCCACTGAGAGAACAGTCTGGTGTCTGCCCCAGCCCAGGGCAGCAGGAGGCCTGGAAGCTGGCCCAGGGTAGGGGGCAAACATGGAAACAGCACGAACAGGCCAGATGTAAAGCCAAGGCCAACCAAAACCTCAATGGTCAGCACAGCATAGGGGGTGGGCTGGGGTGCAGCTCTAAGCCTTGGCAGTAGGAGTAGAGCAGGACGCAGGCAAACAAAACCACAGCATGGACGCAGGTTTGGCCTCCCCCCATCCCCTTTTAGCATCTGCTCCAAGCACCATCACATACTGAGCCCCCAAACACAGCTCCGTCTCCACCACACCACAGTGCACAGGCACAGCCTCAGATCCTCACATGGGAAACCTACCAAGCACCAGCACCCATGTCCAGCCTGAGGGCCACAGGTGTGACCCAGTGCTCCGTGACCTCCAGCCCACACACAGCTACACACGTATAATTTCACTTGTGCCACCGCATAAGACTGTTCTGTGCACATGGCATTTACGCAGTCACAAATACACCATACACACAACTAACTGCTCATGGTCATGTCTCATATACACCGCTACACCAGCACCCACAAGTCTCCTGCCAACCACACATACACAGGAGCTGCAGTCACAGTCACAAGCATATAGTGGTAGAGGTAGGCACAGTTACCTGCTAAATGCCTAAGTCTGCAGTCACACATGTATAAGCACGTACAAAACCACAACTACACCTTCCCTTTCCCTCAATCTCAGTCTCTGTCTGTCGTTCTCAAATAAGAGACTAAAACCTAATTTTCCAGCCTTAGGCCTATGGGTTAAGTTCAATCAGGCAGCCAAAAAAAACACAAAGTGAGTTGGCTGGGAGAAGCTTCACTGCACATAGTGGTGGTGGTGGGGCAGCAGGCAGTGGGTCATTGAAGAGCTGGACAAGAGAAAAGCAGTGCTCCCCAGGGCCTCTGCTCCCTATTCAGCCAACCAGGACTTTGGAATCAAAAGGCCTCTCACAGTGGGGTCGGGAGAGCTGTGGGGGCCAGGAAGGGAGAGAGGAGATTGCTGACAGAGGGGAAAGTGTTTGGAAAGAGGAGGCTCTGTGGTTTGGAAACTGCAGGGCTCTCCAGCCCCTGCCTCCAAAACCAGAACACGGCTGTCCACCTCCCCCAGCCACCCACCCAGCCAGCGGCCTGGCAGGCCCTCCCAGGGCGGGGTTGCTACCCTCCTGACAGCACGTCAGAGAGACTGTGCCCCATTGCTTTCTGGAAGCCCTGAGGAACCCCAAAAGCCCCCTGGGCTCTTGGCCCCTTCTTCCTTCAACTCTGTTCCTAAGGGGCATCTCTTCCAGAGACCCCGACTAAAACTGAGTGGCTCAGCCCCATTGAGAGCACATCTACCCACCTGGACATCCTCCTATGTGGCTTCTCCAGAAGGGGTTTGTGGCATGGGGCCTCTTCCTGGGGGAAACTTGGGAGACCCATGTGGTCCTTGTCTGCCTGGAGGTAATCCGCACCTCTGCCAGCTGAGCCAAACCTGGCAGAAAATCAAGGCCCCAAATACAAATGGGAAGAGTTGGTCTGACCACCTCACCCCATCTGGGACGAGGAGCTCAGAATTCTCATCACCTGGAACCTACACAGTGATGGGGTGGGACAAGCCCCCAAGCCAGCCCAGGGCTCTCACTAGGAGCCCACCAACTTCCAGGCATCTGTGTTCACAGTGACCTTAGGGGCCTCGGGGAAAACAGGGCCTTTTGCAGGGAGTAGCTCAACTCACTGGCCAAAACTGCTATCCTTGGTTCTGTTCTGCCCACCTGGTGATGGTCAGGGAAAGGAGGGCACGGTCATGGCCCCTGGGATCCCATCCTGAGACACACACTGGGGGGCTGCAGGGGGCTGCTGCTCAGGCCTGGCAGCTCAAGGCCCACATGAGATGGCTATGGGCCCCAGCCTTGGCCATAAGGCAGGGCAGGCTCCTCTGATCTTCCCAAGAGGAGGACTGTAATTTTTCTTTGCAAATGCAGCCTTGCCTAGGAAAACTTTAATGATGGCCTCCTGCTCGAACCACAGGCTTTTAAAAATAGCCCAGCTGAACAAAAGCAAAGTGTGGAGCCCAGGCCTCGCCTCACCCTAACCTCAGAACTCTGGATCCCCGGAGACTGGAGCTGCCCATCTGCCCACGGCCTGGGCCAGGATTTACCGGGCTCTCCTGGAAAATGGAGCAGGACTAGGATCCAGACGGGAGAGCGGAGGACTGCCCAGTAGAACACCAAGCTTCTCAAAGGCCCAAGCCAGAATCTGGCTGGAGGTGGTTCCCCGGTATCCTTGGCTGCTCTCCCCAGCATGGCTGGATTGGAATCTGAAAGCTTCCAGGAGCCGGGCCCTCCCCAAGTGGATGCTGAGAAAGGCCAGAAGTCGCCAAGGGCCTGCTGAAGGTTTCGTAGGTTCCAGTGGCCATCACCCCCCTTTTGCTTTGTGGCAGCCTTTCACGTTCAACCAGCGGCCCCCTAGCTCTGTTCTCACAGCCTGGCAGCACTGCCTCCACCCCAGAGGGCGTGCTGTCTGGGCCAGCACAGGGCCACAGGCAGGATCCTGGCAATCCAGGGGAGAAGGAACAGCAGACCCTCCCGCAGCAGAAGGTGGGCTGGCAGCAGCCCCCACCCCCATCGCTGTCAGAGGCTCAGGCCGGCTGTCGACTGGGACCCAGCCAAGTCCAGGGAGTGACTGTCCCAGCCAGGAGCCCAGAGGGGCAGGCGTCGCGGAGATGCGGGTTCTACATCAGCAGCCTGCTACGTTGAGCCCACAGAAAGCCTCCCACTCACTGTCCCTGCTCAGCCCTGCCTTTGTCTTCCCTGATGCCATCAACAGGTCCTTTGAACACCCACTGTGTGCCAGGCACCTGCTGGCCACTGTCTCAGCCTCAGTGGAGCATCCAGGCCAGAGGGGACAGCAGGGGTTCAGGGTGACTGTCCCAAAGGCGTGGCCAGATTTCAGTCCTTCCCCTCCTCTCTCTGCGCTTTGTTCTCCCAGAGAGTGAGGGTGGGAAGTGGGCCCCTTCCTGAGCCAGGCCTCGAGAGGGCCTCCACTCAGGAGGCAGGATGCCTGCAGCTGGCCAGACGTGGGCAGAACCAGGCAGATCCGGGGGTGCCCAGCCCTGGGTCTGCATGCCATGGCCTTCCTGGGGACAGGCATCGCTGCCCCCAGCAGACATGGAAGAGACACCTCCCTGGCAGTCTGAGCAAGGATCCCTGGGGGAGGCACCAGGGCCTCCTGCCAGGAGGGAGGTTGAAGGGAACCAGGGAAGGTGCCGTGTTGCCTCAGCCTCCCCACGACTGTGCCTCCCAAGCTTCTGAGATTCCACAGATGCCTCTTTAATGCCTTAGGAAAACACCGAACAGGACTCACCCTCACACGTGAGAACAGAGAAGGCAGCTTCCCGGAGGGCCTCTGCAGAGGCTGTGGGGTGGAAGCAGACCCTTTTCTTAAAACACACATGTAACCGTTCCCATAGAGCTTGTGTTCCAGGGAATCCTCTTGGGGAAATTCCGACTTCAGGAGTGGACTGGGCTGGTCAGGGAACGCTTCTCTGAGGGGATGCCTGGGAGCCACCTGAAGGTCAGAGGGAGGAAGGTTCTAAGGGTGGGCGAAGGGCTAGCAGACGTGGAAGCGTGACACATTTGGGAAGGGGGGGGACTGTGCCACCGGTCCCCACGGCACTTGGGACACCAAGGTCTGCACTCAAGACTTCACAACTCGGGCCCCGAGAAGGACGTGTTCCTCCTAGGCCCTGCCCTCAGCCAGCAAGCTTCTGAGCCCCTGTGAACTCCAGCCTCCAGTGGTCTGGCTGCCATTTGCAGGCTGGGAGGCGGGGAGAGTCAAGGCCCTGTTGCCCAGGGCCCTGCCAGGCAACCTGGGGTTCCCAGCTTCCTTGCTACACACTGGGAGTAGCAGTGACACCTGCTTCCCTTACCTCCCCACCCCAACCCCTTCCATTCCTGGGTGCACCGGAGGCTGACCCAGTGCACCTTGGCAAGCAGCTAAGCGAAGCGAGGCCAGGCCCGGGGAGGTGGGGCACAGGAAGATGGACCGGTTCCCCAACCTCAAATAATCAGCCTTTCTTGCTTCCCACCACTCACAGAGGAGAAGTACGTCACTGTGCAGCCTTATACCAGCCAAAGCAAGGACGAGATTGACTTTGAGAAGGGCGTCACCGTGGAGGTGATCCGGAAGAATTTGGAGGGCTGGTGGTACATCAGGTAGGAGCCCAGCAGTGCAGAACCAGGTGCCTCTCTCCCATCCCGGCCTTCCCAGGCCCCAGGTGCTGAGCAGCAGAGCAGGGCACTGAGTCACCATGGCCACCAGATGGGTTAGTTACTAGTAGCAGCACTGCGCCCACGGTGGAGGGCTTGGCTGCTCTAGCTCCAACAGCTTGACCGGAGAGGGCCCATCTTATGGAGTCTCTGCCGGAACATGAGAGCCAGAGCCTGAGCCACAGCCAGCAGGGCACGGGGGCTCTGGCTCAGCTTGCAGGCTGTGGTGCAATCCCTTCCTATGCATCTGCCAAAAGGGTTCAGCCTGTCTGGATTTGGTTTTCTGTGTCCAGCCTTGGCTGCCTGGCATGCTGTGCAGAAGGGCTGGAGCTCTGGCATCCATCGTCCTTACTGAGGTCCCAGCAGGCGGCCTCTGCTGCCTACGGCTCAGCACCCAGGGCCCCGGATGTGGGCTTCTGGCATCAGAGTCCCTGGCAGGTGCAGGCTGGTTCTGGGCTCCGCTGGCTGACCCACCTGCTGTGAGAGCTGGGGGAGAAGCGAGGCCTGAGCTCAGGACTCATTTGGGTCCTCCGAGGCCTCTTCTTTCCCCGCCCCCACCCCCGACCTGTTCACACTGCCCAGCTGAGAAGTCCATGCAGGCGTGCGGGCAGGAAAGGGGGGCTTCCCTGAATCTCTTGGAAGCAAGCTAAACCCTATGACCTTTGCTCACTCTTGTCCTTCCAGGTACTGTCCCTCTTTTCCCTCTGCTGTGGGGGTCCAAGGCCAGCCAGCTGCCCTCCAGGGGGACTTGTTTTCAGAAGTGTTGCTGGTTCCATTGGAACTGGCTCAGCTGTGATGACTCTGCCCAGTTCTCGCTTCTCTGCCTGGAACCCAGCTGACAGAGACTGTCCTGTATCTGTAGGCTCTGAGGACCCCCTCCTCAGCCCCCCACACCTGGGAACCCCAAGCCCCTGTAGATAGGCTGCGTGTTCTGAGGGGTCTCCCACGGAAGAGCCAGGGTTGTGGGGTGGTACCCTTATGACCCGGGTGATGCAGGCATTCGTGAGACAGCGGCTCAGAGCACAGCAGGCCGTGATGGTGTGACAGATCGGTCTGTGCCAAGGGGCAGGAAGAAGGTGAAGGGCTCAGCTGGTCCCCCCAGCACCTACAGTCAGGAAGGCTGCGGTGCAGGCCACCTCTGACTCTGCCCTGCTGGGTATTGGGCGGGAGGGGGCTGTGTACCTGGACATGTTTTGCCTAAAGCCACTGCCCTTAGAGCCTCATGTTCTCTGAGCAATGGGAGCTGCAGCCAACCCCAAAATCCAACAGCCACGGACCCAAAATAGAAAGACCAGCAAACGTTCTGGCTGGCTAGTAGCCTGGTTCACTTGCCTGGAAGTTACTGACAAGACTGCTCTGTTTTTTTTTAATTTATTTTTTTAGTTTTCTAAAATGACCAACAAAGTCACCCTAAGCTGTTCTTCTAGTCCTCTTGATCCCAAGGCCTAGCCCTTTAGCCAGCAGGAGCTTGAACTGGGAAAACTCTGCTGAAAAGTTTCCACCTTAAGAAGAATGTTTGTCACTCCCTTAAATATGCCATTTCCCAACATTCCAGGCTCTGTGTTGATCCTCATTTCCTGTCTTTCTTCTCCCTCCCCCTCCCTTCCCATCCCTCCTTTTCTAGTTTGCTTCCCTCTGGAGTCATTCCATGTTCCAGAGCTGGAAAGCAGATGTAAGCAGAGTTGGACCCAGACACACACAGCCACTTCTGATTCTCTTGCATTTCTCAGCCTGGAATCTAATTTTATCCACGTAACACCGAAGCAACACAAAGGGGTTTGAAATGGGAATGCTCAAGGCCGTGAGCAGCCCTGACCATCACCCCTACGACAGCCCTCTCCCCATATCTCTACCATGTTCACATAGAAAAACATCTGCAAGGGCCAGATGGTTCGTCTTCATCTTTTTTCCAAGAAGCAAGAGCACTGGGCTTTGGGCCAGGGTAGCTGTGTGACCCTCTGCTGCTTGCTTTACTTTTCTGAGCCTTGCCCAGCTCATATGTAAGATTAAGCCTTTTTAGCAGTTACTTCCATCTACCCCTGATACTGTGTGCTTCTATCTGCACCCATTACATTGGGACGCCCGGCCAGCTCCCTGACTTCCATTTGTTTGTTTACTGATGTCTGCCTTTCAGACCCCAAAGGGGATAGACAGGTGGGCTTGGGACAGTCTGTCTGCACATTCCTGTGTTGTGAACATAAGAAGCCACCTCCTGCCTGAGCTCTCCAGCAAAGCTCAGACATGTCAATGGGAACTTAAGTTTGTCTCCTACCTAATGAACACCCAAGAAAAAAGTCAGGGGTAGGAGTGGACAGACATCTGGCAAAGAGGAGCCGTTCCAAAGAGCCAGATGTGTCCCAGGGAATAAACAGGGACAGTGCAGCCCAGACTTGGGGGCATTGGCCAGCAACTGCTGGACCAGGAAGTGAGTTCCCAGTGAGTTTTGGGTGGAAGCTCAACACCGTGGGGGAAAATTGGGAAAAGCTTGTTTTAAGAAGTCATCAAATTGCCTAAAATTAAGCCAGCCCTGTCATTTGCCTTTTACTTTTGTTTATAGGCTTTGGGTTTTGTTTTGTTTTGTTTTACCATACCAAAAGTTCTAATTTTATCCATTCATATGCATTAGCTTTTCATTTATGGTTTCTCTGTTGGAGCCCCAGTTGGAAAGACTTTCTCTACGCCCAAGATTACATAAATATTCAAGAATTTGATTTTTTTGTTTTGTTATATGGTGTGAGGCTAGGATCTCAGTTATTTTTTTTCTAATTGAATAATCAGTTGTTCCCAAATCACTTATTG
Organism: Bradypus variegatus; assembly: GCA_004027775.1. Lineage (NCBI taxonomy): Eukaryota > Metazoa > Chordata > Mammalia > Pilosa > Bradypodidae > Bradypus > Bradypus variegatus. Next base: position 43,809 of record PVKY010000391.1, on the reverse strand, counting down.
AATCATCCATCCTTGGCCCAGTAAATTGAAATGTTACCTTCAGCGTTCTCCTTTGGGTCTGTGAGTGGGCTTCCCTATGATAGTAGTAATATCCTCCCCACTCAGTCACTCTTCTTTATAGACTTCTTCTTAGTTGGTCTCAATGTGTTTATCCTTCTGAATAGCAGTTTTAGCTCTAATCTCTCCCTGCGTTTTTCAGAGGAGGAAAAAAGTGGAGGTCCAGGATAGCGATTTGTCCAAGACACCATGAACGAGATCTCAGGTTTTCTGACTCATCTGCGGCACCTCTTTGCCTCTCTAATAATGCTTTCTTTTCCCATAAGGAATAATTATCCACCACATCACACCTTCTCGTGTCTTATCTCTAGAATGACCCTTAGCTGATTGTAAGGTAGTCAGGCCACTGTGAAGTCTACTGTTTGGGCAACCCCACATTTGAAAAATCTTCTAATTGTAAGAGCCCACATTTGCAGAGAATGAAAGCCCACATCAAGGGTGATCTGGCAAAGGAAAAGGCCCTCAGAGTAGTGGGATTGCCAGGTCTCTTGCCAAACATGGTAGAGAAGGCTCAGCTGGGCAAAGCCAAATAGACTAGGGCCTGAGCGTGGGGCTTGTGGTCAGTCATCGGCGCTCAAATGGCGGCATGCACCTCTCCTCCCCACAGATACCTGGGCAAAGAGGGTTGGGCACCGGCATCCTACCTGAAGAAGGCCAAGGATGACCTGCCAGCACGGAAGAAGAATCTGGCTGGCCCAGTGGAGATCATCGGGAACATCATGGAAATCAGCAACCTGCTGAACAAGAAGGCATCCGGGGACAAGGAGACTCCACCAGCCGAAGGCGAGGGCCCTGAGCCCCCCGTCGCCAAGAAAGAGATCAGCCTCCCCATCCTCTGCAACGCCTCCAACGGCAGTGCCCTGAGGGTGCCCGAGAGGACTGTCTCCAAGCTGGTCCCGGGCTCTCCAGCCGTGGCCAGGATTGCCCCACAGAGGGCCCAGATCAGTAAGAGCCTCACTGACCCCTGGGTCCTCTCCACAGAGCTCTATTAGAAAGTGGGCCCAGGGTGCAAGGAAAGCCAGAACAGTGTGCAGGACCCCCTCAGATAGAGACTGGCCCCTGACTCCAGCCTTACTCTATCTGCTTATATGACCCTGGTCACAAGAAAGGGACAAGGCAAGGGCCTACAGATGACTTGATGCCCCCCACCTCGTCCCTGAGATGATTTACGTGAGTGTGTCGGCAGGTGGCACTGTCCCCTCCTGTAGTGGAGAGCCAGGAATGGCCACTTTGCAGATGCATGTATTTGATGAGCAAGAAACATTGCTTTCATTCTCCTTCCTCTGTAGTTAGGCTTTCTAGATCAAGATTGATGATGTGTTGATTTAAAAAAACAATGTTGATTGTTGATTTAAAGAAATTTCCCTGGGCTGTTAAGTGTAGACCCTATATGTAAGGCTGCTTTATGGAGTGGCAGCCTATAGAACAGCTTTCTGGGCCTTACCCAGTTCCCTTTCATCTTCTACCAGTTATTGGGAACCCAAAAGAGTTGGGAGCAGAGGCTTCTCCCACTCTCCACAAGCAAATTTTCAGCTTCTCTTTGTACGGAGAAGTCCAGCTACCTGGCACCCTCCAATTTATCCATCTCTATCTTTCTGTGGCCCAACAATGCCTGTCATTTAGGGTTAAACTGTTCTTAAATTATGGGGGCAAGGAAACCAGTTTCTCTTTTGTGCCTTCCAGAAAAAGAAAAAAAATAGTCATTCTTAAAATCTAGAGGAAAACTGTTTTTTAGTTTAGCTCTGATCTTGGTTAAGTTAGCTCTCATGACTGAAGCCTTTGGGGTAATCACTAGGCAAATCTTTTTCAGGCACCTGTGCTTGCCTGCCATTGGGCTAGCTTCTTAGGATTTAGTAGTAGGCAAAAAATAGGTGTGGTCCCTGCTCCTAACTTTGAAAAGCTGAGAAAGCTATATATCCTTTCCTTGAAAAATGCTTCTGTAGACATACATTTTTAAATTTAATTATTTAAAATTATTTAGAGGGTTACTGGATCCCCTACTGAAGCACAGCCAAAGAACCCTAAAGGTCCATGCTTCCCAGATGAAGCTGCCCAACTCGAGTGTCAATAGTGACTTCAAGCATCAGGGTCCTTCATAAATGGGGAAGAAAAGTATGAGCTTCCAAGGATCTGGAGTTGGTCCCAACTAGGGCAGCAGGTATAGGCACTGTTGCCCAGGAATTCTGAAGCCATGTTTCTTCTTCCAGGCTCCCCAAATCTACGGACAAGGCCCCCACCACGCAGAGAATCCAGCCTGGTGTGTATGCTGAATTTCTTTTCCCGTTCTTGTTACTTTTCTGGGGATGCCCTGTAGAAGTCTCAATTAATTGGAATTGGCTTTTTCACTGCTGGACCTTTTGATGCAGAGGTATCCAAGGGCACTGCTGGGGCTCCAGCTCTTGGGGCTGGGGGCAGGGAGGGAAGCCTGATTAATAATTTGGAAACCCACTGCACTCCAAAGTTAAATAAATCCATCCAGCCACTGCACTGGCAGACATAAACATTTAGACGGGCCGACAAGAGTATCCAGCCAGGGTATTGCTAGGGGCTGAAAATGATTTGCTGTCTATGCTAGCCTGGAGACCCTTAGCTTGGCTGCGCCCAGAAATGCCCATTGGACATGGCTGGATGCCAGAGCCGGGAAGGGCAAAGGGCAGACCAGTGAGTGTCCGCCAAGGTGGGGGCAGATGGCAAAGACTGGCTCATTGTAGAGTCTAATGCCCCTAGGATCCCTAGCTCCTGTGTGCGGAGGCGGGGGAGGGTTCCTGGTGTCTGGACCCTCAGGCAAACGTCCACCCAAGGGCTAGGGCTTGGGGCAGCAGCGATGCGATTGGCAGGACAAGAGGCCTGGAACAGGGAACTGTTATCAGAGGCGGTGGAGGGCAGTGGAAAGAATGGGATGTCAAGCCTGCCAGGCCTAGATTCCCGTTTGGCTTCTGACACTTAGGAACAGTGAGACCCTGAGCAAGTCACTTATCCTCTATAGGTCTCAATTTTCTTCTTTCTAGCAGGGACAGTCCCAACCATCTCACGGGGCTGGATTAAGTGAGATGAGTTATATAGAGGGCTGGCAAACAAATTTCTGTTTCCTGTGTGACTCGTTTGGTAGCACTACCTGGTGCACTGTGTTAAGAAAGATTCTGAAGACAAATATGGGGCTTAGCAGCAAGCCTGCTGTGTTGGATAATATCTGCTCTGGGTGTAGGAGAGGAAGGTAGCAGCAGCTCCTGGAAGATGCTAAGATCTGGCCCCTGGAGATGAGATTCCTGGCCCTGATTCCCAGGGGAGTTTCCATCTCTTTTTTTCCCCCTTGGGTTTTACACAACTGGACCATGAGTTCTCCTGTCTTCCCATCTCTTTTAGCCCCAGCTAATTATTTTCAGGCAGACTTGATTTTGGCAAGAATGGGATAATTCCTTCCATGCTCACCAAGTGCAGGGATTGCTAAGGCAGAGCTGCTATTTCCAGTTAGGCCCAGCTGAATCCCACCTAGCCAGGGATTCAGCCTTAGCTGGGGCCTGGGCCACATCTGCTCACATGCACAGCTGCAGGGCCAGGCTCTGGGGCATGGAAAGTTGGCTGATTGACACTTGGTCTCTCAAAATGAGCTTCCTCCCACCACTCCTTCACTCTGATCGAAGGCAGCTCGGTTTCAACTGGCAGGATTAGGGCATGCTGAACCTTGAAGGATGAGGAAAGTTTGGAAGAGTAAAAGAGTGTTTCGGGGGAGTGTTCAGCTTCGGCTTATATTTTTTGAGCTCTTCCTATGCCCCGGAGTCACGTATGTTATCTCAGTGAATTCTCTTAGTTCCGTTTTACAGTTGAAGAAACTGAGGAAGGGGGCCCACACAGCAGAGCTGTGAATTGCTGAGCTGGAGTTAAAGCCTGTATCTGCCCAGCTCCAAGGCAGAGGCCATTTGAGGTCATCCTGCTACACCACAACTGCTTTCTGCACCAACACATGTACCCCCCACTATCACCACCACTACTTCTGTTTTGCTTTGTTTTGTTTGAACCCTTTTTTATGAGAAAGAACACCCAGGGAGTAATAAGGAGAGGCACAAAGCCCATTTTTGCTAGAGGAGAAACTGTAGGTGAAGCTAGAACGTCGGCTTCACAGGGTGCATTGTCCATTTGGTTCACTGCCTTAGAACAGTGCCTGGCACTCAGTAGGCAAGCAGTAAATGTTTGTAAAAAAAAAGTGTGTTGAGGCCAAATTACAGATGTCCATGCTAAGAAATTGATTGCCAACATCTAAATAACATTCAGGCATTGTAGTGGGTTCTGCCGTTCCCTGCCCATAGATATAGAGGATACTGGGTTGTATTCAGTGCTTGCCTCTTGGTGGTGACTGACGAAGGGTTTTCCCCATCCAGCCCCACAGCCGTCTCATACTCCCACCTGACTCGTAGAGCTGGTTGTAGTCCCTTGCCCTGCCTCTGCTGTCATGTCACACTGCAGCCTCACACCCTTGGCGTGAAGGGTGGTGGCTCTCCCCATGGGGCAGTGTGCATGGGCTTTGTTACAGCTTTTTCACTTTTGTTTGGGACCCAGGTGTTGAAGCATCTGGAAACTGGACTGCCAGAGATGTAAGGGTTGAACTTACTGTGTTATCAGTGATCGTTTTGATAGCTCAGACAAGTGCCAAGTGAATCCTAAGTGTTAATTAGGAGGCCTTGTCAGGAGAACATTCTCTTGAGGATATGCCCTGCGACTCGGGCGATAGGTACAATCTCAGCCCGCTGCTGGTCAGCAGCTGTAAGTGGTGGTGGTAACTGTCTTAGGAGGTGGTTTTTGCTCACTGAGTCCTCTGCAATAGGGGTTCCAGCTGCCGAAGCCACCAGAGCCCCCTTCCGTTGAAGTGGAGTACTACACCATTGCCGAATTCCAGTCGTGCATTTCCGATGGGATCAGCTTTCGAGGTGGACAGAAGGCAGAGGTAAGCCCTGGCCATGATGCCAAGGGTTTCTGCTCAGACTGGTCAAAGATCTACCAAATTTCTCATCTGACAGCATTCCTGAGGGAAGGACCACAAAGAGAAAGAAACCCACAGGGGTGAGAATTTGCCTAAGGCTTATAATGGCCACAGCCAGAGCTAGAAGCCAGGACTCATGTCTCCACTGGGGGCTTGCTGAGCTGCCTCCCTCACAGCAGAGTTCCCCAAAGTACATTGCTGGGGCTTGTAACGGGGGCACCCTGAAACATGGGTCCTGTGGTCAATGAGTTCGTAGGGTGGGAGGTTAAACCAAATCCCCCCAGTTTTTGTATTGTAATTGCCCAATTTCTCAGAGCCTGTGAGCTGGGGGTGTGCACTGTGATCCTCTAAGAGAGGTTGGGTAGGCTGCACCCCTGCCCACTTGGCCCCAGCCTGCTTCCTGCCCCAGGAGTATCCCATGGGACCAGGAGTCCACAGAATCTACATTAGGAAGTGCTGCTGTTAGGAAAACGTGGTCCCAGCGGGTGGAGCGAGGGTATGGGCACTGGATTTGAATACTTGGTCACAGCCACAGCACAGGCACCGCTGGTGTTTGAGGCAGTCACACCTTCCCCTGGGCTTTGGCTCTCCCTCTGCAAAGTGGGGTGACAGATCCTGCGATGCCCCCCTGCCAGCCCATCTCTTAGCATTGCTGAAACTCTGCTTTGTGGCTGGCACTACCTGGGATGTTCTGGGGGACAGAGAAGATTTGTGACTCATTCATTTCCCTTGAGCAACTTTGTGTAGTAATGGAATTATATCTCATTAATACATGTGAAACTGTCAGAAGATTAATTGGGCAGGTCCTGCCTCGTGAAGAGATGATGTCCCAGTGTGCACGCTTGAAATCACATGGCTAAACTTGGGACTAAATTTCCAAGAGAACACATGCTCTCAGTGGTGTTTAGGTTTCCGGAAGACCCTACCAAAGGCTCATAATGTAGAGAACTGTCCTTCTTAGGATCCAGCTGGGCTTGAATTTTAGGTACTGGAGTAGGGCAGGGTGAAGGATAGGCTATAGAAGCAAAGGAAGGAGGAGAGGGCTAGTCTCAGGCAGAGCTTGCCTCTGGCATTCTCTGGCCTCCCTTCCTTCCTTGCCCCTCTTTCCATGGTATGGTGCCAGTTTTCATGTTGTCCCTCCCCCTCCCCCAGACTTCTTTCTCCAGGAGTGTCCCACAAATCCAAAATTATTTCCCCTTTATGTTTCCCAATCCAAATGAAGCCCAGCCCAACCAGCAACCATACTTCTCAGCATCTCGAACTAGTTTATGCTAGCATGGAAATGACTGGTAACCCCCTCACCCTTTGCTTAGAAAACCATTCAACCCAAAGAAATCTCTTCTGCTGGTGGGAGCTCAGTGTGATTCCACATGCAGGGAAATGACCAGAGGCAGTGGGGGCACTGGAGACGTGCTCAGCACGGAGGCTCTGACCTCAGGCCCGGACTCTCCAGTTCAGTTCACCTGCATCTTCCCATTGTCCTCTAACCTGAGAGGCCCTTTCAAAGTTCTGAGCCTTGCTCCCAGGGAGGACCTAGCAATATTGGGGGTAGGAGGAGGACAGGAGCAGTGGGATAGCAGGTCTTGTAGAGACTGGGAACAATGCAGCTTCTAAGTACCATACCTGAGGGGGAGGTGAGGAGCAGGGGTCCGCAGAGGAGGCCAACTCGACGAGGGTCTTGCCAGAGACTTGGAGGACCAGCAGAAAGGGACTTGGGGAGTAGGGGCCCCCCAACCGTGAGATGATAGAGAGACCTGGGTTTGAATTCTGGCCCTATCACTTACCATGTTGTGTCCTGGGTCACTTACTGAGTGGCTTGGTTTTTTCATCTGCAAAATAGAGAGAATGTCTCCTAGAGCCAGAGTCCGAAGCTCGGCATAGGGTCCCAGTGGTCCACCCAGCTCACTGGCCTGTCCATCCCTTCCCCAGGTCATCGACAAGAACTCGGGCGGCTGGTGGTACGTGCAGATCGGGGAGAAGGAGGGGTGGGCTCCCGCGTCATACATCGACAAGCGCAAGAAGCCCAACCTGAGCCGCCGCACAAGCACCCTGACCCGACCCAAGGTGCCCCCACCGGCACCACCCAGCAAGTCCAAGGAGGCTGAGGAGGGTCCAGTGGGTGCTAATGAGAGCCAGGACTCCCCGCTGAAGCTCAAGTACGAGGAGCCTGAGTATGACATCCCGGCCTTTGGCTTCGACTCCGAGCCCGAGCCGAGCGAGGAGCCCGTGGAGGACAGTGGCTCGGGGGACAGGCGGCCCATCCAGCCCCACCGGCCCTCGCCCGCCTTGTCGCTGCAGCGGGCCCGCTTCAAGGTGGGCGAGTCTTCAGAGGATGTGGCCCTGGAGGAGGAGACCATCTACGAGAATGAGGGCTTCCGGCCGTATGCAGATGACACCTTGTCAGCCAGAGGCTCCTCGGGGGACAGTGACTCCCCCAGGGGTTCCTCACTGTCCCTTGCCAGGAAAAACTCCCCCAAATCGGGTTCTCCCAAATCATCATTGCTCCTAAAGCTCAAGGCAGAGAAGAATGCCCAGGCAGAGCTGGGCAAGAACCATTCCTCGGCCTCCTTCTCCTCATCCATCACCATCAACACCACCTGCTCCTCCTCCTCCTCCTCGTCCTCGTCCTCCTTGACCAAGAACAGCGGCGACCTGAAGCCCCGATCTGCCTCGGACGCAGGCATCCGGGGCACTCCCAAGGTTGGGGCAAAGAAGGACCCTGACCTAAAGTCTGGGCTGACCGCCTGTGCCCGGGCCAAGCCGTCAGTCCGGCCCAAGCCCCTTCTGAACCGAGCAGAGTCCCAGAGTCAAGAGAAAATGGACATCAGCACTTTACGGCGCCAGCTGAGACCCACGGGCCAGCTCCGCGGAGGTCTCAAGGGTTCCAAGAGCGAAGATTCAGAGCTGCCCCCCACCACGGCCTTTGAGGGTCCCCACAAGGGGTCCAGGAGAGGCTCGGCCGACCTCATCACCCTCCCAGCCACTGTTCCCCCTTGTCCCACCAGGAAGGAACAGGGAGGGCAGGCCACCTCCTATCTGACGCGCAGTGCCTACCAGAAGGTCCAGGACTCGGAGATCAGCTTCCCCGCAGGCGTGGAGGTGCAAGTGCTCGAGAAGCTGGAGAGCGGATGGTGGTACGTGAGGTTTGGGGAGCTGGAGGGCTGGGCCCCTTCCCATTATTTGGTGCTTGGGGAGAATGAGCAACCCAACCCCTCCAGCAAAGAACAGGATGTGATAGCCACCAAGAGCAAGCAGAACGAGGGGAAGTCAGACAGCTTAGAAAAGATTGAGAAGCGGGTCCAAGCGCTGAACACCGTCAACCAGAGCAAGAGGGCCACACCGCCCATCCCCTCCAAGCCGCCCGGAGGCTTCGGCAAGACCTCGGGTACCGGGGCCGTGAAGATGAGGAATGGTGTGCGGCAGGTGGCAGTGAGGCCCCAGTCGGTTTTTGTGTCCCCACCACCCAAGGACAACAATCTGTCCTGTGCCCTGCGGAGGAACGAGTCCCTCACAGCCACCGATGGCCTCCGAGGCGTCCGCCGGAACTCCTCCTTCAGCACCGCCCGCTCAGCAGCCATAGAGGCCAAAGGCTGCCTGGCCGAGCGGGCTGCCAGCCAGGGCTCAGACACACCCCTGCTGCCCACCCAGCGCAACGGTATCCCCGTGTCCCCCGTGCGCCCCAAGCCCATAGAGAAGTCCCAGTTCATCCACAACAACCTCAAAGATGTGTATATCTCCATTGCAGACTATGAGGGAGATGAGGAGACAGCGGGCTTCCAGGAGGGGGTGTCCATGGAGGTTCTGGAGAGAAACCCCAATGGCTGGTGGTACTGCCAGATCCTGGATGGGGCAAAGCCCTTCAAAGGCTGGGTGCCCTCCAACTACCTGGAGAAAAAGAACTAAGTGAGGGCGTGGGGCTCCTCTAGCCACGGTGTGCCACTGCCTGCCCCTGTGCGTGAGCAGGGAGATGAAGACCGTGGAAAGGGAAAACAGGGGTGGGGGGGAGGCAACACAAAACCCTGCAGGATGTGCAGCTCAAAGATGCCCCTCAAGGCTGTGTCCTCCAGCTGGAAGGGCGGGCATGGTGGGGAAGGGGCGGGGGAGCCTCAGGCCTGAGCCCCAGAGGAGAGAAAGCTGAGCCCCATATCTGCCCCTTCGTGACTTCGCCAATGGACTAGACGCCAGGTAGGAAACCCCACTGTGCCTTGGCTGCAAATCTAGAAAAGAGGTAGGCATCAGAGGCCTTCATGCTGTGCCCCTGCTTAGCCCGGTTTCAGTGGCTGGCATTTTGCCACCAGAGGTAGCCCTCATATGGTCCCAATTTGTATCTTGTGCATGGTGCTGGGTTTCTGGGATTGCCGCCTTCCACCACAGATGGGTGTTAGGAGACACCGCTGGCTCTGGAGCCTGGAAGAGTCCCACACGCACTCACCCTGTCCCTGGGCCTGGCTAGTGCCCATGTCTGTTGGTTGAAGAAACAGCAGTTTCCTGGGTGCTGCCGAGGATCACCGTTCTTAGCAGTTACCACCCCAGCCTTGAGAAAAGAACCCACCTTCCCGGGGCACCCCGTGGAGGACACGTTTAGCCCCAGAGCCTGCAGAGTGAGCGAAGCCATCGGGCCCTTCTCAATCTGCACAGACTGTGTTTTGGATATTTCTGATTGAGTGGTTCCTCCACCTGTTTTAGGAGAAGTTTCTTGATTTGCATATTTTGGGCCTTTGGCTTTAGTCTTATTTTTGGGGTCATTTCGTTAGTCTGGGGGAAAGGCCTGGGTAGTGATTGGGCTTTTCTTTTGTGCTCTTGCTGGGGGTGGGGGTGTTTTGTTTTTGTTTAACATCCCCCCACCACCACTTCAAGCCAAAATAGTTCCACTGTGTGGAAGTAGGGAGCATAGCGCTTGCCAGGGGGATTTGGGGCCAGACAAGCCCCAGGTCCCAGACATGGCAAAGCAGGCAAATTGCTCTTCTGGTTCTGCCAACCTCTGGGGCAAGAACCCTTCCCAGGAGCGAGGAAGGTATTGTTCAGGAGCCAGCCGTCTGGGGCAGGCACCTCCCGGGCTGCAGGGCCACCGCCATCCTGAGTATGTGCTGCCACCCTGGGCCGCGGGGAACCTGGCTGGGATACCACAGGTACCCAAAAAGATGGAGGAGCCACCCTAGTCTTCCCAAGGGGCAGTGCCCCAGTAAAAAGAGAAACAAAAGAATAAAGTTGCCTGCAGGTCCTGTGTCAACTTTGGATTGTGTTTTTTAATTGTTGACGTTTCAGAGGTGGACACTCCGGAAGCTGGACCAGTTTCCCCAAGGACTCCCCCCTTTGCTGGGAGTGGATTTCCACACGTGCCTTTGACTTCAGACAGATCAGGCTTCACAGCCAGATTCAGCTGCCAGGACTCCTGGACTGAGGGTTAGTGTGCTCTACAGAGGAGGAAAGGCCCTCCCTCCATCCCACTCCCCACCCGGGCGCTGGCCAGGGCCTCTGTCCCTCTGGACCGCACCCCCTTCCAGATCCCAGAGGCCTTGCCTTGTGGGCTCCCACAAGCCCCTCCCTCGCCACACGCCGATGCCTGGCAGCTAGAGCGACCTGCTCACGTTCTTGGTCAAGGGGCTGTGGGGAGATTGTTTTGTTTTGTCTGTGAGTTTGTTTAAAATTTAAATTAGTTATTTTCTTCTGCTGGACAGTATTAAATAGAGCAGGATATCGAGTTAATCTGCTAGATTGCAGTACTAATGGTAGTGGTTTAGTGTCTTTATTAATATTATGTTGACTTTTTTGAACAATAATGATAAAGAAGTGGTTCATTATTTTTTGATTAATGCACTTTAATAAGGTGGAATGGAAAGAAACCCAGAAAGCAAAGTGCATTACTTAAAGATGCAGTATATACTTTTCTCATTTTTAAACAGCATATATTTATTAAAAGAAAAAAAAAGTAATTTATGATTATTTAAAATAAAATTTACGAGTGACTGTTAGGTCAAAGGACCTTCCATGTAGCTGTCTTCCAGGGGGAGGGCCCCAGCGGCCTCGCTCCTCAAATGTCTGCACTGAGCCAGTTCGATCGTAGGTGCACCAGCCAGGCCAGGAGGGGGTAGGACACATCTGCCTGGCACAGAGCATCTCAGTCAGATGGACCATGGTGCCCCCCCGGGGCCTCTGTTCCCAGTTTCTCCCTGTCTGCACTGCCCGTCGGACTCGCCACCACCCATGAGGCCCACATGCTCCCAGCCCTTCAAGGACCTTCTCCTTGATCCCAGTGATCTAAGTAATGGCCATTAGGCAGGGGTATAAGGGACCTTGAAGGTCATCCCACCCTCTCCTTTTAACTGACGAGAAAAGTGCGTCCCAGAGACAGGAAGTGACTTGTCTGAAGCCACACAGCTAGCTAATGGCAGCCCTCCCCCACTGCATTAGTCCTGGCGCTCCTCCCACCCCTGTGATAATTCGTGTGGTCATCGTGTTTACATTGTGACATCCAGCCCTGAGGATGCTGGGAGTTGCTCAGGCATCCGGGAAAAGTGGGGGCTGCTGCCACCTGCTGGCAGCATGCAAATGCGGGTCATGACCAGAGATTGCCAGGCCCCCAGTCTCGGCGCCTCGCCCCCTCAACCGTCACCCCTAACTCAAAGCACAGCACAAACCCTGCAAACCCAAAGAGACTTAATACTTGAAACAAGAAAGGCAGGTGCCAAGCCCTGTGCCCCTGGACTCCTAGCCCTTCCCAGGGCTAAGGGGCCTTTCCCTAGAGCTGTTGAGCTGCTTTGTGAGGTCAGTGCTGCTGGCAGCAGGTGGAGGAGGGAGGGGGCCTGCGGCCCTGACCCGTCTGGAAGAAAACCAGATTGGACTAAAGAAGGAAAAGAAAAATGAAATCTCAGTGGCATCCAAACCTAGTTTCCCATTAGTTGCAATTGAAAATGTGAAATGGCGTTGTATTGCTGTATACTGCAACTTTAATCATAATGAGCCCTTCCGAGGTCATTATTGAGGTTTATATAATGCCCGAAGATGCATCATTTGGTGCTTTATTTTTCTTTCAGTTTAAAGACCTTTTTCTTTTTATTATGAGGGGAGAATGTCATCTCTGCCATCTGATCCCTCTGTGTAACCGTGGGCCTGGCTGGGCTGCTGGGCCCCTCCTCGCCATCCCCCCAGGCTGTGAGACCTTGGGGACAGCGAAAGGGAACCCCCCCACCCACACCCCCGGGGAGCAGCCGTGCATCTGCTTGGCAGGCTGGGGCCGCGCTCTGCCCTGCAGGCTTCAGCCCTGCCCAGACCCAGCCTGGCCAAAGGCTTCTTCCTCCTTGATTCTCCATCTTGACGAAGGCATTATATAGAATCATTTAAATTTCTTTCAGATGTTAGAGCAGCATATTTTACTGGCATTTATATCCATTGCTTCCCTCAGCAAGGCATGTTACTACTTTTATCATCTAAGGAAAGAGACTAGGGAATTTCGGTCAAACATTATTTTCATATTACTAGTATTTGAAGAGTAGGCGTAGAACTATTTAAGTTTAGACCTTGGTTTGGTAGTTTGTTTTGTTTTTAAGAAAAAATAGATCAAGTAAACCCTACTTTTCCTGTGTTTTTGTATTTAACTAATATATTATTTCCTTAAGGTTACTCACTTCCCCTTCTCCCCTCCAAATACTTTGCATTCTCAATTGAAAATGAAAACAAGCTGAGAGACAGGAAAAGTGCAATATTACCCAGAGGGAGCGGGGCTCGCTGGGCGCGGTGGAGGGAGGCCTGGGCCCGTCTGTCAGCCGAGGGAGGGAGGGAGGAGAGGCTGCTGGGAGGAATCGTAACTGGGGAGCAGACGGGGGGACTGGTGGGTTTTCATATCCTCCCAGCCCCCGTCGTCTCTCCTCTTTCCCTAGTAAGAACATAGGGGTCTCCACCAGAAGGCGACCCTTCTTTTCTATTGGGTGTCGTCCACCTAGAAGAAAAGGATTCAGGGAAGTGGCGTGCAGCCTTTTAACCTCCTGCATCCCCAGCCCCAGAGCAGAGTGAGGACATCTAGAAAACATTTCTTGTTTTCATTTCAGTTGTTTTGCAGCCAGCTGCTCAGAAAGACCTAAAAATGACTCCCAGCAGCCCTCTCTCACCCCACTCTCCTGATGTTTGGGACATGATCCTTCTGATGTATGTTTGTATCCTTCTAAAACTAAGTAACCTCAGTTCATTTGTGGGTGGGAACCCTAGAGGTAACCAAATTCTTTTTTTTTTGGGGGGGGGTGCCTTGAGCCCTCCGTACCCCAGCAAGTCAAGATTCCCACAAGCCTGCAGCAGGGCCCGGTGCTGAGCTTGGGCCAGTCATCTCAGTGTCTCCAGCCTGAGGAGTGAGCCCTGTTGCCTCCCCAACATCCCAGATAGTCCCTGGAGGGCCTTGGGGAAGAGTCTGAGGCAGCTACTCAGACCTCTCTGTGCAGGTGGCATTTCCGACAACAGGTACCAAACGGCCCCTCCCTCCTTGCCTTCCTAGAGAAAGCGGCAGGATGAGAAATCTCTGGGTCCAGGCCCTTGGAACTTTGTCCCTTAGGGCTATAGGGACATCCTTGCTGGCTTGTCCCCTCCACCTCCAGTACTGTACACTTGCTGCTCCAGCCCTTCTATTTGGTGGATTTCTGTACAGATACGGATCTGTATCCCAAGAGTGGGACTTTGCCCATGGTGGGGGAGGTCTCTCTCCTTGGAGTGTATACATCTATATATCCAGTCGTTGAGAATCTCGATGCAAAGCTCTCTGGAAAGAGAACCATCCACAGTGCTAAAGAATTAAGATTCCCTCACTTTTTTGAGGGCCGTGTTTTAGGAGTGTGTGTGCGTGTGAGTGTTGGTAATTTCCCACTTGAACTAAATAATACGGGGTTAGAGGGAAAAAATACTGGGCAAGCTGTGTCCATTGAACAAGTCCTTGGCATTGGGCAGGTCCCACGGGACTTGCAGCTTCTGGCAGCAAGTGTGTGTGTGATTCACACACAATTCTGGCTGGAGAGTGCAATGTGTCTTTTGTTTTTTTGTTTTGTTTTTTGGATTTTTTTTAATTATTTTATTAAGAACTTAGTTGGAACCTTCACACTGGCATTAACAGATCTAGCAGAAGCAGCCTAAACCACCATCCCTGGCTCCAAAGTGAAGGCATGGAAAAACGATGCTGTTGCATATGGCAGCACTGTGGTCACGCTGGGTGGCCCTCCTGCAGCTGTGTTCTCCAGCAGGCTGCCTCCCACCAGTGCTGTGTGCCATCGGTGGGAGAGACCCCATATAATACAAGAGCTGCTGGTCCCTTGGTTCTGGTTTCCAAGGCTGGGTCAGGCTGGCCACGGCAAGAACTTGCTCCTGGTGAGCCCAGCAAGATGTAAGATGTGCCCCTGCAGCTTCATACACACCTTTATTCTGTAGCTGGCAGAGCCCAACCATACACTTCATAGGAACCCTACTGAGCTTTTCGGCTAAATCATCTTCCCTATTTGGGGCAGTCTTGTACCTCTGTGGTTGCCAAATTCAATGATCAGAGCCAGTGGGAGGACAGGGCCAGGGTCTTAGAACTTCATTTCAGGAAAAACAGCCTGGGTGCCCAGGCCAGAAGCTGGGCACAAATAAAGACCCTGGGCTGGGTGAAGGGCTCTGCCTTCCAAGACCTTGGTCCCAACCTGCCTATAATCTCCACCCTCCCTCCCCCACCCCACACAATCCTGTCCTTTTCATCTTCAGTTTGCACTTACCTTGACAATCAGCCCTTCCCCCATCCCATTTAGTGGCCTTAGAAAATGGGGTCCCCTGCACTGAAAGTCCCTGCCTGGGTCCCAGTTCCATGCTGGGTAATGCGCTGGATCTCACAAGGTGTGTGTGAGGAAGGGAGAACTGTTTCAGAGCAAAAGGGCTGACTGAGCACGTTGGAAGTGAGTGAGAGGCAAGTCCATGAGATGAATGTGCGCACGTTTGGGTGGCTGGAGCTTGCTGTCCCTTCACTGGGAAGGAGGCTTCCAGAAGAGGATGTCTTCTAGGCAGAACCAAGAAGGTATGAGAAGGCTTAGAGAGGGTTTCAAGTTTTGAGTTTTGTCTTTACATTCGGAAGAGGGAAGAAGTTGATTCTGAGTGTTGCAGGAAGGAAAAGACAGCAGGTGGGGAGGGAATTTAGAGATCCAACACCCAGGGGTCCAGGCAGAGCAGGTCAGAAAAGCCCCTAAATTTGGCCATGTAAGAAGCTGGCCAGAGACTTGCTACTCACTGGGTAGCAGGCCCACAAGCTGGGCCCAGCAGGTTCTCACTGGGAGAACCTTCGTGGGGAGCGCAGTCAGCAGCAACAGAACAGTCTTTCTCTGAGTTCAGAAGCCCTGGCTCCAGGACTTAGACCCATCTCCCACATTCCCAGCTGCTTTTCCCCACCTCCCTTTGTCCAGTCCAGAGCCAGACACTCAAACTGAGTCAGAGACCCAGTAACCACGATGGTTCATGCAGCTGGGACCCACCATCCTCAAACTGGAACCTCAGGGTCCAGCAGGCAGATCTGGGAGTAAGGCAACCTCATTTACTCTGCTGATACGTTATTCCCAAGGTTCATGATGCTTGTGGTTGATCAGTTTGCTGCGTCTGCCTCCCTGGGCTGGACTAGAAGACTAGGAGAAATGGCAGCTCATCCATGGGTATCCCCTTTCATTGTGTAGTGCCCTGTACTCACACACTGCTCGTAAGAGTTTGTTTTAAAGAAGGGTAAACAGAGTCACCATTCCTGAATTTACAATTTGTCCTCTGCAACAGATTTTTGTAAAATCCCACACACTGGATGGGAAATGGGTTTCACTGCCAGTTCCCAAAAGAAGGTCTGCAGGAAGCTGAGCTCCAGAGCAAGACGTGTGACTCGCAGGTCCCTGATGCATAAGGTGCTGCATGGTGGGATGTGAACTAGTGACTGTTGCAGGCCCCAGGACTTTGGGGAGTCCTTCATGGTGTCCACTCAGCCCCTCGCATCTCCTGGTGGGCTTCATGGGGTCAAAATGGACCCAGGAGGTCAGGAGGAGCCCATCCACAGGGCTGGTCCCTCTTCCCTGCACAGCGGGGAAACTGGAGAAAAGGACATCAGATTCAGTGGGGATCGCCTGAGTGCTAAAAAATACTGCAGGATCAATGGTGGTGCTAAACTATCTCCATGTTTCTAGTATTTTTAATAGTGGAGTTTTTTTAATTGTTTTCCTCACCAAAATGCAGCATCCTTGGGGAAGGGACACAGGGCAGAAAATGCTCTGTCTTGGCATGCTTCTAGACTGTAAAGTTTGAGTTGTTTTGTTTTGTATTTTGTTTATGTTTACATGCATCTTATATTTCTCTGAAAACGAAATAAAGTTTTTGGTCTTTTTAATTGAACAGAATTACTTCTTAATTCTTCCTGCCACCAGAAAATCTATCCAGCGGAACAGCAAATGCCCCATCATTCCAATGCAGTGTGCACTCCAGGACCCTGGGGTCCTCTGAGAGGACAGGGCTTTTGCTAGGGGTGGGAGGGAGGAAGGTGAGTTCCCCGCTATTGATAGTGAGGTGCTCAAGCTCTTGCAAGCCCTTCCCCACCCTCAGGAGGAAGCCCTCTGGACAGTGGCCAAGGATTTAAGAGCTGCAACCCTTGGGGCTGAGGGCCCATAGCCAGCAGTTCTAACGGCCTCTCGGCTTGGACCCCTTGACCCTCACCTACTTTTTGACAGATTCTAGCAAGCAGGCCTGTTCCAGTTTAGGCAGAGGACCCTCCTTGGAGAAAGGGTAGGCAGGCAACACCCCAATTGCCTATGAGGCCTGGCCCCGTCGATGAGCAATTCCAACCCTGTGCCCAGACCTGAGGGCAGGAGGCTTGCATTCTCCAGGCTTGGCTGCCTACTGCTCCACCAGCCCAGCTTCTTGAGCCACCCAGAGCATGTAACACATCTAGAAATTTTCTCTAAAGGTCTCTGTCCAGGGCCCACTCTTCTTCCCAGCTGTGCCACCCATTTGGTGTAAGCAGGCACCCACCAGTGGGAATGCAGGTGAGCTCCCAGCCACAGAGAGGGTCTGAGTCTAAGGAGAGTGATGGGGAGGCCCTAATCCTGGGGAGCTGGGCACAGCTCCTGGTCACCTGAGTGGAGGACCTGCCATCCCCTCCTTGGCCACTAGGTGGCGGTGCCCGCCCCACAAAGGCTGCGGGCCAGGTTAGGGCACGGCTCGGCCTTCAGGTGAGCGTCCTCAAGGACTTGGATGCTCCTGCGCCCCAAACACACACAGCCAGCACCCCACAGATGCAGGGACCAGAAGCTACCTGAGTGGCGGAGGCATCTCCCTTTCAACTTGCAACAAGGCTCACCTGGCATTCAGGCCCCTGCTGTACCTGTCCAAGCCCCAGGTCATGCTCCAGCCCATGCACCCCGGCGAGTCTTCCCTGACTGCTCAGCCCACTCAGGCCCACAGTGACCCACGGCCTCTGGTACCCAGGACCCCCAACCCTCCACCCCCACCCCCAGGTGGGCACAAACACTGGCTGCCCCTCCACAGCACAGCACAGCCCTCAGGCTGGTACGAAATCACCTTTATTCACAATCACAGCCACCCAAGTTCACAAAGGAGACAACGGCTCCCACACTAATAGGTAATGGGACAGATGGCTAGTTCTCCCCAACTTTGAAGCCAAACAGCCCCTCACAATACCCTTGAGACCTTTCTTTGCCTCTAGGAGGGACCCTGGCTGGATGGGGCCACTGCCCAGCCCCCACCATCACCCCACTCCCACAGAAGGGGCCTCCCAGGGTCAGTGGGGAATACAGACCCGCAGAACCATGATGTCCCCAAAGCCCACTGCAAGGCAGGCACACACAGAGGTCAGTCCAGTGTCCTGACCCCTACTGCTTTACCCAACACACCACCCCACAGCAGCCCGCCAAAGAACTCCCAAGAGGCACACAGAAAGTTTCCCATCCCCCCATAACCATTTTACAGCGGTGGAAGATGAGGCTGGGGGGCTGAGATCTGGCCAGGGCCACCCAGTTGCCCAGTGGGCAGGACTGGAATGCTGGCTCCTGGCCGCCAGCCCCCTGTGCGGCCCAGCACAGAGAAAACCAACCTCTCATGGGCATAAGAAAAGACATCTGAGGGGGCAAAGGGCCAGGGGCTTGGGGAGAAGACCAGGCTGGGGCTCTGAGAGCTGCCCCCACCCCTGCCAATCAGGACCAGGAGGGTGGAGCTGAGATGACTGTGACCCAGGAGGAGGGGGATGGAGGCACACCCCCAGCCCTGTTCCCAGGCTCCAAGCTGGGCTCCCCTCCCTCAGCTTTGCTGGAACTTCTCAAGCCCTTACAGAGGGGGATCCCCTGGGCCCCCTGATCTATTTGAGCCAACCATGGTGACCCTGCTCCAGCCCAGGAAGGGAACTTTGTGGGTGTGGGTGATCTGCCAACCCCAGGGTACTAAGGGGCTCAGTCTGCCTCTCTGGAAAATGGACACAATTCACCAGGAAACCTCCCAATTCAGCCCCTTTTCCTGGAGTTTCAATTCATGGTTAGCAGGGCTAGCTGTGAGCTTCAGGGATAAAATCTGGGGATGATTTTGAGTCATGACTTTTTCTGCTGCCCTGTTACCAGGCATCCCACATACCCGGGCAGCATTTCTAGGGGCCAGCAGGATGGGAACTCACTACCCCCACCCCCACCCCCCCAAAAAAAGACAAAACTAATAAATAAATAAATTAAAATAAGAGGAAAAGCTGCTCTTATAGCAGGGAGGTGTCCCCCTCAACCCAGGCCCCTGCCCCCCCTCCCGGGGGTGCTACTGCCTCTCTGAGCATCAGCGCAGGCCCAGGACAACACTGAGATGTGGGAGGACAGGTCAGAGAGGGTCCTATTCTTAGAGACATGGACAGAAGACAGACCCTGCACCCCAGCCCACACCAAAGGGCTTCCCTGGGCAGCGGCTTCCAGAGAGATGACTGGGGCAGAAAGGCCATGGCCAGAAAAGGGCCCTCTCCATCTCAGCCAGGCCAGGGGCCTTCTGCAGCCCGTGCACCCACCCATCCCAGGAGGGTGGGCGAGATACGTGGCGTGGAGGCTGCAGCCTGCCAAAGGTGAGGGGCAGCCAGCAGCCTTCTTACCCTGCCCCACAACCCCCAGCTGCCAGACCCAAGAGGCAGAGCAGGGAGGAAGGAGGCAGGCATAGGTGAGAAAGCAGAAGAGACGCTCAGGAGTTGCCTGCCCAGGGCTGTAGTCGAACAGGCTGTGCAGTGCTTGAGGGCACTTGGCCAAAGGAGCAAAAGGAGCTGAAATTCAGTCCATACTCCACTGGCCAAACCACACTCCACATTTTCTAAGTCTCAGAAAGGTGCTAATGGGCTACAGGGGTCTCCTAGGAATGTGCCCCAGGTGGGGAAGGACTAGGACAGGCTGAGACCCCCAGTTAGCCCCTCAGCATGCAGGATAGAGCTGAGAGCCGGGCAGTGTGCTTCTGTCCCCCGCCTCCCTACCTGATACCTGTTCTGTCTCCCCAAACTGTCAGGGGCCTCTGTTTCCCATGTTTAATGGAGAAGGGAGAAAAGTTTCCAAAACAAAGAAGAGATGGGGCCCTGCTGGCCTGCCCATCGGCCGGAGCCGGCGGAGGTCTGAGGAGTAGGCTGGGGGGCGCCGCAGTGGCTAGGAGCTGCGGTAGGTCTTGATGATGTCCTTGATGGGGCGGCGGCAGATGGGGCAGCAGGCGTGCAGAGCCTTCTTGAGGCGCAGGCCGCAGGCGTAGCAGAGGCACATGTGGCCACACGTGTAGATGACCGTGTCCACTGCGTGCTCATAGCAAATGGTGCACTCATCACTCCACTGGCCTGGGGGCCCCGGGGCCAGGGGCGACTCGGGCAGGCTCACTGGCGAGTTGGGGGCCGTGCCTGGGGGAGAGGAGGCACTAATCAGGGCACGGCCTGGCCCGAGGTTCCCAGGACGAGCCTCCTGTCCTCCCAGGACATCTATGTTTACCAGAGTCTCCCTGTTTACCCCGACTACCCAACCTCCTGGGCAAGCGAGGGAAGAGGAGGCACTCAGCACTCCGGGCAGCCCCCTTCTGGCCCACTTGTGCCCAGCCCAGGGGCGAGGGTGGTCCTGAGGCAGTGGGAGGAAAAAAGTAGAAGGAATGACGGAGGAAGAAAGGGAGCCCAAAATACTCTAAGGCAAGCCCCCCTGAGCTACCCTTGGGCAACCTGTGTGCCAAGAAAGCCCCTTGGAGAAAGCTGGGGGACAGGATGGGTTCACCCAGAAACTGCCACCCAAGTGCTCATTGAGCCCAGCTCCGGCTGTTCGGCAGTCCCAGCCCAGACACAGAGGCTGCAGCCCTGCCTCAGCCATGGGGTCTGGGATGGAAGGTCTAACACCATCACCTGAAACTGGGCAAGGCCAGCACACTCACCGCCAGCAGAGCTACCCAGAGGTCCAGAGCTGCACGTGCTGAGCAGGGGGTCGGACAGGTGGCTGCCCAGGGCGCTGGGCGAGGTTGGTGTCGAGGCAGGGGAGCAGGGCAGTGATGGGATGCCCCGCTCCGCCAGGATGGTGGAGCCTGTGAAAGGACAAAGAGGGAGGGACACGCTAGGCACTTGGAGACCTACTCCCCTCACAGCAGGTTCCCGGGACAGAAAAGGGTGGCACAGCCCAGGCAGGCTCGGGGCAGGATTTCACAGGCTGGCTCCAAGGCCCTGCACACCCCCACTTTCTGTTCCCACCTACAAATTGGAGGGCCACATCCTGCTCTGGTCTAACTATATCAGCAGTCTCCAAACTAGCCCCTGGCCTAGAATCCACCTCCGCTCCTCCCTGTGCCACAGCAGAAGCCACGTCCCCCAGCCTAGCACAGCCTGTCATGCCTTCGCCTCCTCCTTCAGTTCGGAGCCCACCATGTCACCATGTATCACCCACCTTCTCTGCATTGGCACCTTTGAAATGCCCTTCACCATCTCCCATACTTGTTCTGGTCCTACATTTTTTCCCTCCTTCCTTCTCTCACTTCTTCTACCTTCCTCTTTCCTTCCTTCAACAAATCCTTACTGAGGGTCTACAGGTCCCCAACCCTGCGTCCCTAAAGCTGAGAACGAGAGTGACGGAGCCCTTGCCCTCAAAGAGCCAACTGCCCAGGAGGTTCTTGGGGCTGACCCCAAAGCCCATTCTTCAGGCAGCTCTGACTTCCCCCAAACCAAATCACTCTTTGTAGCATTGACCAGCCACCCCATATACCCAGGAGTCCAGGTTTCTCCAGTTAAACCCCAAGCTTTCTCAGAGCAGGAACTCTTATTCACTATGACTCTCCCACATGACCTAACATAATGCCCTGCACATGAGATTTTTTATTAGTTATTAATAAATTTCATTAGTTATTAATAAAATTAGTTTAGATTTTTTATTAGTTATTAATTCTAATTCACTTAATAGTCTTATTCGTCCTCAGAATTTTCAAATAAATTGTCACAGAGTTTCTCTTATTAGTATTAATATTCTTCAAGTTGATTATCAACTGCTCCTTTCAGAAATCCCTGCCTCCCATCTACTTTTCTTGCCTTGTTGCCCTGGCTAAGGAACCCCTACCACATTTCTGTCTTGAACAAGAATGTTTCTAGTGCTTCACCATTAAGAACCAGCTGTTCACCCCAATTGGCTGCTTTGGTGATTCATGTAAAGTAAGGCAAAGGCCTTCATTCTTAGTTCACTCAGGCCTTCTGCAAAGCAAAGCACTCCCCTATAAGGGACTAATACCACTCAGACATTCCCACTGCTTTGTTTTTCCACTGGAGTCGGTCAAGAACCCCTAATACCATCTGCTGGTTGAGATGCCAATCCCCCAAACAGCTCAGGAGCACTCTGCTCAGGAGCATATATTGGAATGCTGGGTGGTTATTATTCTTTAACACCTACCTTGGCCATTTACTTCTTGGGATAGTTAAGTCCTCATTTTTGTTTTTGTTTTTTAAGCTTCCCCTTTGCTCCAGTCTGGTAAGCCTCTTTGGGCTGCAGAGGATTCCTGGAATGGCAACAGATCCCCACTGGAAAGCCACTTAGCTATTATTAGATGGTGCTGAGGCAAGCGAGTACCTGGCCCTTATGCGATCCCTTCCTCTGAGAAGAATCTCCCAGTGGCTGTAGCCAGATAACTTTTTTTTTTTAAGACCAAAAAATAAAAATATGGAATGCTTCCCAAATTTGTGTGTCATCCTTGTGCAGGGACCATGCTAATCTTCTCTGGATCGTTCCAATTTTAGTATACATGCTGCCGGAAGCAAGCACGCTTTACCTCAGACTGATTTTTTTTTTTGTACCCCAGCCCAATTTCTTCTTATTCCATCCTGAATTTTCACCCCAATCCGAGTCATCTTCTGTCCCTCCTGACTTCTTTTCACCCAGCCTGACTTTTTTTCATTCCTTCCTGATTTATTTCCCCTTAATCATAACTTCTTGGCATCTCCACCTCATTTTTTTCTTTCCTTTATTTATTTTCACTCCATCTTCATTTATTCTCCTCTTTCCAGAGTAAGATGTCATTGGTTTCTCACCCACTCTCATACTCACCAACATTTTCACAGACACAAATGCACATGCATTGTTACTCTCATGTGGCTACACACAGAATGCCAATCTCAGAGTAACTCATGCTCGCTCGCTCGGTCACCCCCCCACACACACATATTATCTCCTCTATTAAGCCTCCTGGGCTGAGGTCCAGGGGTCCCCAAATCAGGCTAAGCAAACTAGTTAAAAAAAAAAAAAAGTAGGTGCCCCAGGATCCTGTCCTCATTCACAGAATGGGACCCTCTGGAAGTGGGATCCAAGAATCTGCATTTTAATAGGTTCTCCAGGGGAATCTACAGCAGAGACCACAGCGTGGGTGAGCAGGCCAGCACGTGGCAAGCACGAGTATCTGCTCACTGTGGGGAAACAGAGGTGCAAGGTAAAGAAACCCTGCCCTTTTTTCAATCAGTGTTTCCCATACATCTGTTAACATCCCGCCCTCTTTTAACTTTCTCGGGACAGGCCCGCTAGGAAAGGAACGACGTCGGGCGCCGAGGAGGGCAGGGGAGGCGCCAGCCTCCCGCTGCGGTGCCCCCGGCCTCGGCCCGCAGGCCACTCACCGAGGATGCGGACCTGCGTGACGGCCCCGTGCAGGCTGAAGAGCATCCAGAGCGGCTGCGAGACGTCCACGCACAGCTGCAGGCCCGCGGCGGCGCCGTTGTGGCTGAGGTGCAGCTCGCCGTCGGCGGTGACCACCAGGCCCAGGATGTCGCCGCTGTGCAGAGGCCCCGGCACGCGGCACACAGCCCAGAACTCCTTGCGGTCCACCAGGGCCTCGGGGCTGAAAGGCAGATCGGCGGGCCGCAGCGTGCCGGGGTCGCACGTGGTGACGCCAAAGGAGAGCGCGCCGGGCCGCGCGCCGCCCGAGCGGGTGACCTTAACGAAGATGGTCTCGGCCACGCGCACGGGGCGGCTGGTGAAGACGAGCGCGCGCTCGTCGCGCCCGTGCTCCAGTCGCGCCACCGTCTGCTCGTCCAGGATCCGGACGTGCGCCCCGGCGCGCAGCGCGTGGAAGCGCAGGTCGCCGTCGAGCTGCGGGGGCAGCGCGCGGCTGTGCTGCGAGTTGAGCGAGTTCTGCGGGATGGGGCAGCCGGCGGCCGGCGCGCCCTCGTCGCCGTCGGCGCCCGGAACGTTGAGGTCGCACAGGCTCACCGAGAGGCGCGCCTCGTCCGCCTCGCGCCGCAGCGACGGCCGCCGCAACGCGGTGAAGGAGCGCGGCCGCAGGCAGTCCGGGAGCACCAGCTCGCTGTCTGCGGGCGGGGCGCAGAGGGGCGCCGGCGAGGGGAGGAGAGAGACAGAGCGACAGTCAGGCTGGAGGACCCTAGCGGGCTGCTGGCGGGGAGGGGCGTGGGGACACTGGTTTGAGAATATCCCGGGACCCTACGTTCTTCCTCTTACTATTTTTAAAAGCAAGCATCATAAAGATGCCGAAATTTTTAATGATATAGAAAATGCTTATAACATTAACGGGAAAAGGCAGGATACAAAGGTGTGCAGGACATTTAACTACTTAAGCAAAGAAAAGACACCAAAATTTAAAACATAATTGCTTCAAAGCGGTAAGCTTACGTGCGCTTTCTTTGTACTACTTTTTATAGTGTTTTTTTAATTTATTTATTTTAACCACTGGGGTCCTCCTTCTTTATCCCCAGCATAGAACAGTGTTAAGCTCTTAGCAGACACTCAGTAAATATTGAATGAATGGATTGATGACATCCAAACATTCTGAGAGGCTGGAGAGAAACACCCCTTCCAACCCTTCTTTGCATAAATTCTCTCATCTAATCCTAAGAATTACTTTTTGAGATTATTGTCACATGAGGACGTTGAGGCTGAGAGAGGTTAAGTAAATTTATTCAAGACTTTCAGAAGTGACTTAGCTTTTTAATCATACAAATAATAAAGACTGGTAGAAAATACATCTCAGCAAAAAGAAAAAAAAATCTCCTTTCAGCCTAACACCCAGAAAAAAAATCACTTAATATTTGCGTATATAATCACCCAGTTTTTTTAAATAAAAATGTACTTTAGTTACATTTTTATACAAAATCATAGTTTTTTTACTTTTTATGGCTAACAAATGTCTTTTAAAACGTGAAGATAACTTTGACCTTTCTCACACATTTTCTCCAAATTCTGTGGATAATTTCAGGGCTTTCCTGAACCACATGAAGCCCCCATGCCTGGGCTACAAATCCTGCCATACAGGTTTTCTTTTTCATAACTAGCTTTTCCCACTTACTACCTCCTGACCACCTTTCCCCACCAATAACCCTGTTTCCAACACTACGTATTTTAATGGCGGTGATATGTCTGCCATAATTTATAATGAGCAATCGTGTGCTGTGTATTAGTCCTGCGTTTCAGCCTTAAAGCAGTCCGTGGAAGTGTTCCCATCTTACAGATAAAGCTCAGAGATAGTATTTGAGAGCCACCAAGTGGCAGGTCCAGAATTGAAGCAAGGTCTGTCCAACTCCCAATGCCACATTCTTAACTTCCAGGCACTCCTTGTTTATTGAACTCTTCTGCAGGAGTCAGTCTCCAAAATTCACTGTTGCCACCTTAAGCTGCACAATGGACCAATCGCTCCAAGGGAGCAGCTGTGTCATCATCTACCCTACCCTCCACCCCCACCAGTGCCAAACTACCCCCTTGCTTTCTCTCCAGGAACTTGGTAAGAGGGGTGGTGGGCTTGAGGATGACAGAGAACTTGAGAGGCCTGGCTGGTAGGGGCAGCAGAACCCAGACTTCAGCTTCAGCCAAATTTAGAGACCGTCTCTAAAGCCTCCCTGTTTTTGTGCCTCACCCCTTCTCCACTCCTTCCAGAAACTGCGGTCAGGGCTGAGCCCTCCCACCAAGCAGCCAGTCCCTGTAAAAGCCTCTGGGGACCTGGTTGGTTGGGGTTTCCCAGCATCAAGCCTGGCAGGGAAGAGGGAGCCGACTGGAAAATGCGATTATTCCAGGGAATTGACTCGGTGACAGCAATGGTACAGAGAGGCTGGGGGGGCTATGGAGAGGCGAAGAGGGCTTGTGTAGGAGGGGCAGGCGTGGGGGACGACAGTGGGGAGCTAAAAGGACCTGTGGGCTGACCTGGAACCAGGGAACAGCTCCTGCTCCCCACCTTGGATAATCCAGAGGGATGGGACCCTGCGATTGCAGGCCTGGGGGTGGGGGGAGGGGGCGAGGGGCGGGGGAACAGCAGGAGCAGGACACCGAGAGAAAAAGGAGCTCAGAGACGCCTGGCCCGACACTCCCGGGGCCTAAAGGAACAAGGCTGTCTCAGGGTGACTCACAAAGGCGTCCCCGCACTCCCCCCCCCACCTCCCTCAGGCTTGGGCGGACCCTCAGAACAGTGCTCAGTGGGGCTGGGTGTGAGCTATCCTGGTCTCTGCCCCTTCGGGAGTCTTCTGTTTGAAGACCACCACTGACGGGTGCCAACTACCTCAGAGGCAGCTGTTCCACTGTGGGCTAATCGGTCTTTAGGCAACTGTTTACGTCTCGCAAACTGAAATCGACCTCCCTGTATTTACACCCTCTCCTTCTGAGGCTGCCTCTGCCACACACTGGAGACGACTTTCCTCATGGAATCCTCAGGCCCCCTGTGCACCTTCCACCTCCTAGACAATGAACAGAACCAGACTCAAGATTCCAGGTGGGCCCTGGCCAGCCCTGGGGGACAGTACAGCCATCGACTCCCCTGATATGGACACGATACTTCTAATAATGTGACCTAAGAGGATTTGGGCTTGTTTTAGTAACCAAAACCCATATACTGGCAGGCAGGATAAGAGCACAGTTAGGTGCAAGGACTTTGAAATCATCAGCCTGGGTCCAAATCCTGCCTCGGCAATTTCCTGTCTGTATGACCTTGGACAACTAGCTAACCTCTCTGGGCCTCTCTTCTTCAGCAGTGAAATCAGCATTTACTGATTTATACTACATCTGTATTCTAATCCTCCCCTCAGAAGGGATGCTGTGAAGAGTACATGGAATGAAGTACATGGCACCTAGCCGAGTTCCTGGCACAGCATAATCACCAGAGTTAATGCAAGCACCATCATCATCATTTAGAAGCTTCATAGTTCAGAAGACAGTGCAGGGCTGTGGGGTGATACAGACCTGGGCTTAAATCTCCTGTCTGGCACTTGGCTGGGTGGCCACTGGGCAAGCAAACTTCCCTGTCAGTCTCAGAGCCCTCCCGGAGGGCAGGGGTGAGCCCACCCGCCTTGCACGGTTATTGCAGGCCTCCGAGATAAGAGTGGGGAGCATCTGGTGCCTAGAAACTCCTTGATAAATTCATGTATTGGTATTTGCTGGGGTTGAGCTTGTCAACCAAAGTTGGATCCACCTGTACTCAGGCAATTTGACTTTCTGAACCTTAAGGTACGACCTTTTTACATCAGTCATGATGGGCACCCAGGAAATATTCATCGACTGAAATCACGATTTAAAGACCAAGACGGAAAAGCTAAAAAGTGAGGATCAGAGCAGAAAGGAGAGAAGGAAGCAGAAATGGAGAGAAGGGAGGAAGGAGGCAGGGGCAGAAAAGCGACCCTGTTGGCCTTGAAGTAATGTTGGAGTTGGGAGGGACAGGCGATGCCCGGACACAGCTAAAATTGGAATCCCTGGGGCCAGTGCCTGGCCTAAGTATGTCTTCTCTCCCATCCCCTCCACTCCTCGGGGTCAGGAGCAGCTGCAGACGGTCAGCAAGCTCCAAAATAACCATCCCATTAGTGGGCCCAGCTTCACCGGGACCCTGAAATAGATGAAACTTGAGATGGACGAGCTGGTCAGAACACCCTCCACAGAAGGGGCAGCCGGGTCGCAGCTAACTGAGCCATTGCCAAGTCATTGGTCAGGAAAGGGTCCGGGCCCTCACAGCCCTGGGAGAACAACCTGGAAGCAACCCCAGGCCAGGACTGAGCCCCGGGTACGGCTTGAAAAACCTAGATGAGCAACCTGTAACCCCAAGTAGTGGGGTGCCCCCTCGTTTGGAAGCAACAAGTTATATAACCTGTGCCCAGGACACATGACTGCCCACTTGGAAGGTGTTTATGATGGTGGGACAGCAGCACAAGTCAGCAGGAGAAGCTGCTAAGCTGGCTTCCCTTGCAGGGACCCTGTTTCAGGAAGGAATGTGTCAGCCTTCAGCTCCTGCCTCTTCCAGTGCCTGGCAGTGGCTCTGCAAATACCTTGGGTCAGGGCAGAAACAGCCAGGCCCTGCAAGGACAGGGAGCCCGGGGCTAGGTTTTCCTCCCGACATGGTGGCACTCACGGCAGTAAGCAGCTCCCCAGAGGGTCACCCAGCCCTGGGGAGTCAATAGCCAGTGGGAGGGTTGAGGCTTAGAAGCATGAAACTATTTGAATACGATTTAGTTACAAGATCCTTAGCATTGCAGGGTAGACAGGAACTTAGAAATGAACTAGGAAACCCACTTCTCCCTGCCAAATTCTCATTCGGCCTCAGCTAGTATGCCCCCAGTGACAGGAAGCTCACCACCTCCTAAGGCTACTGATCCCCTATCTTTGAACAATTGTGACTGCCAGAAAAATTTTCCTTGTATTGATCCATAATGTGTCCTAGATCTATTCCTTTGGGGGCCCTCTGAGTCTTCTTCTTCTCTTTAGGACAATATCCCCCAGATCTCCAGCAGAGGCTGAGGTCGCCTTCCGAATTCAGAGTTGGTCAGGGAAGACACCTTAGAAGGAAGAAGATTTGACCTGGGCCCTGAAGGAAAAGACAGTTTGGATTGACAGACAGAAGCAAGAGGGCACTTGGGGTGGGGAGAAGGTGTTAGCAAATGCCTGGAGACCAAAGGAAAGGTGTTAGCAAATGCCTGTGAGCAAGTCCAGGGAGGAGAGAGGAAGGGAGAGGATGACAGAGGCCAGTGAGGGCCGGAGGGCAGCTCTCACCCAGAAAGCCATCCCGGGCCTGCCACCAATGCAGCCAGTCCAGGGTGACCAAGGCAGAGGGGCGCCTCGGAGGCAGCCAAGGGACTTCTTTGAAGCACAGCCTGACATCAGCCGGAGAGTCTTGTTTGTTCCGATTCTCACATCCGGATCCCTGGCTAATCTTTAGCCACGGGTCAGCCTGCAGCGTCTGGGCCTGCTGGCAGTATCTGCCGGCTGCTGTTTAGAAGGCACTGCCAGCCTGTTTACTGTCTCCGTAACATCCTCCTGTCGGCCTGCATCTGGCACGGGGCAGGGGAAGGAGCAGGGCAGGCAGGATGCATGGCCGGGGTGGGTGAGGAGTTGCTCTACACCTCAGGACAGAGCCCTGAAACCCACTCCCAGCTCCACCCTCTCCCTATAAACCCAACCACAGAAAAGCTAGGGGAACAAACACACTCTCTGAGGTTCAAAAAGGGCAGAATGTCCTGCAATCACTCAGAGTCACAGATGCTTACATTTATAGAAATCTTCAAGCCACGGGATCTCAGGCTTATGGAGTCTCAGAATCATCTGGCCTAGTAGTTCTCAACCTTTTCCTTTTTGTATCCAGTGGAATCTGAAGCTCTATTGATGTCTCAGAGGTGGACACAGGGCCCTGTTTACTTACCCCCTCTGCACTTCTCAGCTTCCTCAAAGATGCCTCTGCAGAACCCCAGTGTTCCATGGAACCCAGCTGGAGAACCACAAATCTAGTTCCAAGAAGTAATTTAGACTGCATGGTTCTACTTTCATCCTGATACAGGGACTTTGTTTTAAGGCTCCGTCTTTCTGGTGGGAGGGATGGCTTGGGGCTTTTTCTCTTTCTGGTGGTATTTTAAAATCAGACATTCCTTTTAACCTGAGACAATAGCCTTTTCCATAGGATAAACACATTTACATTTTTGTGAGCCCCAGAAACTATCTGTAAGAAAACAGGGCAGGTATAGTTATGCCCAAAGAGCAGAGGAGGAGGTCGGAGCACAGAGGAGCTGAGACTCTTGCCCAGTGCTAGTGAGCAGCCGATTCGGGTCTTGATTTAGGCAGGTCTCCTGCTTCTGAGTGAGGGCTTTGCCCAGTGCTGCAAGGCCACAGCTCCCCTACACGTACCCACACACACTCGACCTTGCACCCCAGTCTTTCAAAAGTCCCCGGAACTATATCTTAGGACAAAGAGATACTAGATGGAACCATGCAAAGTTGGCATTTCTTTAAATTAAAAACAGTCTAATATCGGCAATTTCATGTGGTTCAATTTTATATATTCTTTCTGGTAGAAAATTAGAGTGTACCATGAACAAGAGAACTAGACAAAGCCCGCAGGAGCCTTCAGGGAACTGCGGGACAGGCAGACCCACCCTCATCACTGAATGAGGGACCCTGGGTGCCCCACGGCCCTCTTCCCCGTACAATACTGCTGGCCCCAGTGGCCTCTCTGTGCTTCATCCATTGCCCAACACGTATGGGCTGAGCCCTGCCTTATGCCCTGAGCTCAGGTTAACTCTGCACTGGGAGATGTAGGGGGGCCACGGCCCCACCCTTGGGGTTTATCCAACCTCAACAGGGAGACAAGATAAACTCATATCCAGAGAAACTGGGAGGGATATAACCCAGGCTCCTGGGTTCAAATCCCAGCTCCACAACTACCAGCTGTGTGACCTTGGACAAGTTGTTGAACCTCTCTGAGCCTCTGTTTCCTTGTACCTTGTAAAATGGGTATAATAATAACCTTCTTTAGGATTTAGGTGAAGATAAAATGAAACAAAGTAAATGAAAGCCCTGGCACATAAGCTGACAGATTTTAAGTGCCAATAAATTATAGAAATAAATACATAAAAGATATATATTTGATATAGACATAATTATAATATATACAGAGGTTTTAGGCTGTCTTCCTAAAGGAGCAGAACAGTACATGATGCAGAACTGCGTATACCACTTAGACCTCCATGTGCCTCAGGAGTTCAGGAGGAAGAAAGGTCATCGAGGACAGTGGAGGTCAGGGAAGGCTTCCTGGAGGAGGGAGCAGTTTGGTGTTGGGCCCTGATATTACTGGCAGAATTCAGAGTGAGCAAGAAGGAAGTGCCTGGAAGAGCCTCTGAATCAGAAGGAACAGCAAGATTTTTTTTTTAATGAAGAAGACATCACAGTCAGCATCCCCAACTCTTTTCCCCATCCTAAGAGCTTGACTCAGGCTCCTTAAACTAATAGTTGCCTCTAAGCCCCTGGCAGCTGCAGCTGTGGGTAAATGTTGGTTTGGCCTGGAAAGTGGAAGCCCCAGATGGCAGCGTGGTGCTCAGCCAGGGATGGCTGGCAGGCCCCATGCTGCTAAGCTGGGCATGTCCTGGACAGGGGACCTGACACAGGGGCCTTATCTCTGGAGGGCCCGGGGCCACTCGCTGCAGGGCAGCTGGACCCACCCACCCTTTCTCACCAACTCACATCCCAGAGAACTGGCTCAGCAGCAGCCCAGATCTGAGAAAGCTGCCCCGAGAATCTCTGTCCATCTCTCTCCTCAGTAGGCCAGGGAGGGTCTCTTACCAAGACCTGGGAACCCATGATAGGCAGGGGCGAGCCCTCGGAGCCTCCGCCTGCCCTCCTAACTATCTGTGGGCTCAGCCACCACCGTTCTGATGAGCCAGCAGGCCTCCTCACACTTGCCTTATGCCCACATCCACCCAGGACATCTGAATTCCAGGCCTGGCCTGCCTTCCAACCAGCTAGGAGAATTTGGCAGCCCCTCCCCATATCTGGGCCTCCCATTTCTCCACTGCCAGCCACGATCCCTCTTATTGAAGAACCTGACAGCTCAGAAGCATCCGGAAGCCTTCTGCTTTCATGCCTCTCTTCCCTTTGGTTCCTTACTTGAAACTCAGCTCCCACAGTAAGTCCTCCTGGATTTGCCCTCCAGCTGTACCCTTGGTTTTGCTCTTTAGCCCACACTTAATTGCAGAATTAGACTTAGGCCACCTCACAGTGGTATATGGTTAAGGAGAGGGGCTGGCTTTTCAATTCTTTGGTCTCCCCCAATCTGTGCATAGTGCCTAGCCACAGTGGGCACAGAATATTGCTCAGGAGCACCCTGTAAGTGGAGTCTTGGCTCACCAGCCTTCTACCAGGACCCACGGCTGCTCTTCCTGAGCCAACCTTCTGAGAGGAGAGCAGGGAGACCTTGAAAAACTGGGGTGGGAGCTTATCTCTTCAAGTCTTAATCACCCCATAAAATGTGTGTTTATTTAGTTGCTGGTGGGTCCTTCTTCCTGAAAGTAGGAAGCTGTTATTCTTGGAGATCCTAGCTGGGCTTAGGCCAGGTGTCTGAGAGAAGGGGGTGATCCACCCAACTCCAGCCGAGGGCATGGGGAGACTGGAGGCCTAAGGCAGGCCTGCTGGGGCCCTGACCTGGCCATGAGTGTGGGAGGGGAGGTGGGACTGGGGTGCACATCCTAGCGGTCATCAGCCCCTGCCTCCACCCTGTCTGGGAAATGCCAGATCATTCCATGGACTCACTTATATACCTACTATGTGCCAGTTTTCCCAGGATGCCTCTGATCTGAGAGACAGATCCGGGCCAGGAGGAGTTTGTAGGGCTTTGGCCACAGGTTCTGGACACACACAGGAGGGGTTGGGGAGCTGGCCCAGAGGAAATCCCTAAAGAGCAGACACTGGAGGACACTCACCCCAGGAAAGACTGGCCTATCCTCAGAGCCACCAAGACAGAGAGCCACTTTCTTTAGAAGAGAGAGAAATGCAGAGATGGCAGCTGGGGAGGGAAACCAAGCTGAGGGAGAGGAGCCAGGGGAGCCTCAGCCAACAAGCAGGCCATGGATGGCAAAGGGAAGGAGGAGAGATGGGAAGTGGGGAAGAAAAGAAGAGGAAGGGAGACTGATCCCAAGAGCTTATAGGGCAGCAGACGGATCCCAGAGGGCAGGGGCATGGGAGAGGGGGGCAGGGGGAGAGCAGCAAGCCTACCTCAGAGGACAACTTGGATGGATTTCCGTTTTTAAAACTAAAAATAGTTTTCTTTTTTTTCATTTAGGAAGAACAAAATGAAGAGGTATTTTAATCTGCTAGTTGAATATAGAGGCCATCATCAGTGTTTGAAAATGCCAAAGGATTATGGTGATTTATGTGGGATGGGAAATCCAAATGCAACTAAAAATACTGTGTGGAACAAAAAAAAAGCCATTTATAGTCAAATGGGGAACAGGGCCAGGCCAGATCAGGCCACTTGGGCTCTGACCTCAGAGTGGGAGCCTCCAAATAACTCTCCAGGCCCCTCGCTCAGCCCCTGAGAGTTGAAGCCCCATCTCACCTGGGCTGCTCCCCTTCATTCCCACCCTCCCAGGCCCTCCTGGACTTGGAAGCCCAGGCCCCCTCTTCCAAGAAGCCCTTCCAGTCTCCATCCTCCCTCACTGACCTCAGAGGCCCCTGACCTCCTGCCTCACTCTACACCTATACCCGCTGGCAGGTCACGGGCAAGGCACCACTCTGGGTATCAGAAAACTCAGTTCAAGCCACTTCTGCCACAGACCTGCAGGGGTAAGCCAGGCCTTCCAGGGGCCTCAGTTTTTTCCCTGCCAAATGGGGCTGAAAAACATCTCCTCCAGGGACAGCTGCTGAGAGTAATAAGTGAGATAACTGGAAGGAAACCATTTCAGCAGGTGGTAGGATCCCATTTGGGTTCTGCCCTGCCTGTCCTTCAGTCTGTGCTTCCCAGAGAGCCTGGGGCAAAGTTGGATCTGCTCTTTATGCTATGGCTTGGAGGGAATCAGCCATGTAGAGGAAGGAGGGCTGGGCCACAGCCTCAGCACTGAGGAAGGAGCAGGCACTCGGCTTGGGACATGGGAAGGAGCAGGCTCCTGCACTAGGTTTTGAAGCTGAGTGGGATTTAAATCCTTAGGGGCTGGCGGAAGGACATTCCTGGCTTAGGGGAAAGCCAGAATGTTACCCTTACCTCCTACACCCCCATCCTCACTTCAAGACTGAGACTTTCTCAAGAGCAGAGACGTTCTTCCATCTCCCACCATATGGCCGAGCCCTGGGCAAAGCATCTGTGTTCATACCCACTTTTCAGATGAAAAGACTGAGGCTGAGGGGGGGAGTGGCCAGGCCAGAGCACAAACTTGTGCCTTGAAGTGTCAGGCCCTGAGGATACCACAGCAGGGAAGGTGTTTCCTCGAACCTCAGGGTAGGTGTTGCCCTCTCCAGGTGGGTGGGGATGACTGATGGTCAGTGGACACGAGTCCTCTCCTTTTGGCGTCAAACAAAGCCCGAGAACAGTTATTATTACCCCCATTTTACAGATGAGGAAACTGGGGTCCCACGCTAGTAGGGTCTGTCTGCCTCTAGAGCCTGGGCTTTCAGCTCTGCCCTCTCTGCTCTGGGAGGCAGAGGCCCTGCGGGAGCACCCCTTCACTGGAATGGAAAGCAGACCCTCCTCAGTCGGCCTGGGTTCCCTTCCTGGGGGAACGAGACCCGGAACAGCCTGGGTTCAGGCTCCCAATTCATCGATGTGAAGGTAGAAACACTTTCATTGAGTTCAACAACCGAAAGTTCCCCAACTATTGGTTAATTAACTCATCCTCCTGATGTTTGGTTCTCAACAAACAGAAAGCTTCTGATGAGTCTTCAGTTCTTTGTTTTTACTTTCACTATCTTTATAGTCAAAATAAGGGTGCTTTGAAACAATGAAAAGATTCTAAAAACTGAACAAAGATTAAGTGTGGTGATGGATGCACAGCTTATGAGGGTACCAGGGGCAACTGATTGTACACTTTGGATCTTTGGATAATTGTATGGTATCTGAACAATCACAATAAAAAATTAAAAATTAAAAAAAATAATAATAAGGGTGCTTTGAAAAAAAGAGCGTCACTGTTTCTAGACTCCGAAGTCAGAAAGAAGAAAGTTTTTTGACTACCTCTGTGGCTTTTTTTTCTCTGCAGGGAAAAGGGGGGCAGGGATGGGAGGGGGAGGAACGCACGCAGGCTGAGCACCCCCGTACCCCAGGGCTGTGCTGTGTCCGCTGCTCACGGCCTCGTGAATTGCAGTTGCTCCTCCCACCCACCCATTCTACAGGTGAAGAAGCTGAGGCGACGCAGGCCCCGCCTGGAGACAGAGCTAGTAGGCCAGCAGCCTGATTTGTACCCAGGGTCTAGCAGTGCACGAGCCCACACTCGCTCACACTTGCACAAGTAGGAAGGATCCAGGACTGGGAATCAGGGGACGCAGGTTCTGGTCCCAGCCCAGCCACCAGCTCACCGTGTGACCCTGGATAGTCCGAGCCTCTCTGAGACCCCTTCTGGCACCAGGGGCTGGAAGCAGCTTGACGAGTCCTAGCCCCCTAATGCCTTCTCCTCTCCCCCTCCCGTGCCCTTCACCCACACCCCCTGCCCCTGCCTGCCCCTGGACAAAGCACTAGGGCAGGGGTTGGAACAGCCTCCTGGGAGGCTACAGGGCCCAAGGGCTCTAAGGGTTGGCTTTGGAGTTGGGCAGGCTTGGGCTGGGTGCTGGCTCTGCCGCTCGCCTGCTGTGTCACCCAGGGAGAGGGGCTCAACCTCCCAGGGCCTGAATCTCCATCTCTATGGGCCCCATAAGGGGATCTGCCTCCTGGGGGTGCTATGGGAACGGGCAATAAGGCCCGTCTGACCCATGGTGAGTGCTCTGCAAATTATGGTCATGCTCACGTTTACTTCCTGGTGAAGTGGGGTGGGAGGGAGTCCTCATGGCTGCCATGCATTGTCGTGAAGGCTGCACAGCACTCGAAGGCACAACGGACGGGGCAAGGGGGGCAGAGATCTCACCCAGACTCCACTTGCCAAAGCTCCGGGCAGGAGGTAGGAAACTCTCTGTGATCCCCACAAAGGCTCCCGGAGGTGCCTCTGAGCCCACTTGACCCCGGGGCTGCTGCCAGTGGGAGAGGGTCCCCCACCCCCACCCAATGGGATCGAATAGGGCTGGACCACAGTGGCTGGAGGCTGCAGGGTGTGCCCCGAACCTAAGGGGCCTGGGGGAGCAGGCACTCACCGAGCAGCTGGACGCCCCGTGTGAGGCCGTACACGTCCACCAGAGCCCAGAGCGGGTCAGCTGTGCGGACCCCATTGAAGAAGAGCATGGCGGCAGAGTCGTTGATGCGGTAGAAGACACGGCCCTTCTTGTCCACCCAGAAGGCGATGATGTTGCCCTCGTTGGCAAACTCTTCGGGCAGCGCCTTGGCCCAGAAGCCGCTCTGGGACACCAGGTCAGGGCAGGCGTACTTGGGCAGAGAGTCAGGGTGGATGCGGGACGGGTCCTTGCTCGTGAAGCCCAGCCGCAGGGCCCCACTCCAGCAGCACTGCTTCTTGGTGATCTGGGTGATAGAGGGGTGGCCTCAGACAGCCCCAGCCCAGCCAGACCTCTCCCCCATCTCTCCCTGGCTCCCTAACTTGGTCAGTCAGACCAGGGGGGAGGCAGAGTGCCCTTCTCTGCAAACCACCCTCAGGCAAATCCCCATGAGGTGTCACCCTGCCCAGCTCCACCAGCATTCAAGCCCATCTCTCTCTTCCAAGGGCTGCCCCCCAGTCTGCTGAGAGCTACTGGTTCCCATGGCCACACCCCAGTTCCTTCTTTGTCACCCAAGGAAGGTTGAGAAAGGAGAAGAGTAAGTGAGAAGGATGAGGAAAGCAAAGAAAAGGCAGTAGAGAGGGGAGAGAAGGGGCAGGGTGTAGTTTTGGGGGCAACAGAGGCAGTGACTGGGGAAGGAAGTTCAGAGGCCCTGGGGAGGCCAGTGATGGAGGGCAGGGAGGGAGGCCCCACCTTCAGCCTGACTTGCTCGTAGACGAGGACCGGGCGGTTGCTGAAGGTGATGGCATTGCAGAAGCTGGCCTGCCTCTTGACGGCCTTGTGGCTGAGGTCCATGAGGATCTGGGAGCCCTTGGTGTGGGGGTGGAAGAGCAGCGGCGTGGCCGGGAGTCCCCCGCTGGGCAGCACCGGCGGGCAGTGCTTCTGCTTGTGATGGCATCGGTGAGAGGTGACGGGGAAGGGGCCCCCGATGGAGTCTGCAAAGGAATAGACCTTGGTGTCCGAGAACCTGACGGGTCCAAGAGCAGGACAGGGTGCCCCAGGGAGGTGCAGAGTGCTGGGACATAAACTGAAGTCTCCCCACTGCCCACTAGTTCCACTCTCATTGCCACCCACACCACTGTCACCCTTTACCACCATTCTTCCCCTGCTACCATCTGTTGCTATTTCCCCCTTCACCGTGTGACACCATTTATTATCCACCATCATCTCCCACCACCCTTTACCGTCACCTCCCATCACCATCTACCACCACCCTTCACCCATCACTCCCACCACCACGATCTACCATCACTCTTCACCCATCACTCCCACCACCACCATCAACCATTAACCTTCACCCATCACCTCCCACCACTATTTAGCCTCATCCTTCACCCATCACGTCCCACCACCATTTAGCATCATCACCCATCACCTCCCACCACCACCATCTGCCATCTACTGCTCCTCACTATTATTCAACACTATCCGCCTTCCACCATCTGCCATCACAATGAATTACCACTTACTACCACCATCCACCACCATTCACTGTCACTCACTGCCACTATCATTTATCATCCAAGCATTTCATTCAGCAAATGTTCATTATGTATTTGTGAATACCAGGCATGAAACATACATGGATCCTGTTCTCAAGAAGTCAACAGTCCAGGAAAGAGACAAGGCATAGACAGAAGTCACCTCAGAAAAAGGCGGGCAGTGACGAGCACCAAAGGGACACCGAGGCAGGCCACCTCTCAGGAGGGCTTCCTGGAGAGGAGACAGCATTGGAACTGGACTGACAGGGCTCCCTGTGGCCCTCAGGGCCATGTCTCTCCCCCACCCCCTGCGTGACCCTGCGCTGCCTGGACCGCCTCGGGCACAGGGGGGCTCCCCTTCACCCAGGCTTCCTACCCGGACACTCAGAACCACCTCGAGCACCCCCAGCCAGGGAGCTCTGGCGGTTTCTTGTACAGACAGCTCTACCACCTCAGGGTGAGATAGACATGGATGGGACTCGGTTCAGGAGAAGGTGCTTTACAATCGCCTGCAGGCCCATCCGGGAGATGGTGCAGGGAAAGGAAGGAGCACCAGACTGGGTGTTGGCTGGCCTGGGCCGTGGGGCCTTGGGGAAGTCACTTTCCTCTCTGGCACAATGGGAGGCCTCTCCCCCGTGGCTCTAAGGCTCAGCAGCACTGGCAGAACCAACACACAGCCCCGGGGGCTGGGGCTGGGGCGCGGAGGCAGTCACCCCTTCCCTGGGACCTGGGTCCTTGGCCCACCCTGTCATCTTGAGGGCAGAGGGACACCGAGGGCAGGGAAGAGGGGACAGCTGAGCAGACAGCCACAAAATGTGACAGAGGCCTTCAGGGACATTTCAAATGTTGGTTCCTCTGAGGCAGAAATTTAATAATGCAGAGAGCTGGGCCAGCGCTGGGCCTGCCCAGAGGCTTTCGGCTCCCTAAAGGGGGAGGAGCGCCTTCCCGGAAGGGGGCCAGAAGAGAGGGAGGGAGGAGAGAGGATAGGAGGGAGAAAGCTGGCATCCAGGAAGGCCCAGGCCTCTGTCCAGGCTGGGTTTGCATCACTTTGGATCACTTTGCATCCTTGCTTCCTCCTTCCCTGGAGGGCCCCAGACACCAGTTGCCACAGCCCAGGGCCAGCTGACCACGTCCATCGGCCTCCAGGCCACTCAGGGCAGGCCCACTAGGTGGGGGCAGCAGGGGGAGGAGCTAGTCTTGCTCTCCCAAGGAGACAAAACTGGAACATGGGACCATGCTCCAGGGCATTGGAGAGCCGTCAGGCTGTGAGGGCTGGAACTGCTCGGCACAGACACTGACAGTCTGGGAAGGCTGCCTGGAAGAAGCTGGGTGGCCTCTGGACAGTGCAGAGGAGAGGGTGTCATTCCAGGAAAGGGGACGGCTGGGGCAAAGGGCAGAGGGTGGCACTGGCTACAGGTGCCCCATCTGGGGTCAGGCCAGCCTCAAACACAGCTTGACTCTGTGAAAGTAACATCACACATTGTTTAGGAACACAAACATAGGAGAAATGGAAGCATAAAGGGGGAAAAAATACCTCCTGAGTAAATGGATAGCAAATTGTGAAACATCCATACAATGGAATACTGCTCAGCAATAAAAAGGAATGAAATACTGAGACATGCAACAATGTGGATGAATTTCAAAATAATTATGCTGAGTAAAAAAAGCCAGGAAAAGAGAGAAAGAGAATATATAATCCATGGACCAACTGCAAGGCCTCAGTTCTCTTCAAACTCATCCTCATTTTCCCCACCATTTCCCATTTTCATAAAATTCTAGAAAATGCAAACTAAGCTCCAGTGATAAAAAGCAGGCAGGTGGTTGCCTGGGGATGGTGGGGGGAGAGAGGAAAGGGATGAGAAAGAGGCATGGGGAATGTTTGGGGTTGGTGGATGAGTTTATCGTCTTAATCGTGGTGATGGTTTCATGGATGTCAACATATGTGAAAACGTATCAAACTGTATACTTTAAATATGTGCAGTGTAGCATATGCCAATTATACCTCAATAAAGCAGTTTTTCAAAAATCTGCCACCCCAGCAGCTGATTAGAGACTCTCCTGGGGGCCCCCCCAAAGTGGCCTCCACCCAGAATCCATGGACCAATGGCTGCCTTTAAAAGTGCTTCCTCAAGGCTAAGCCTACTTATAATTGTGCTTAAGAGTCTCCCCCAGAGAACTGCTTTTGTTGCTCAGATGTGGCCTCTTTCTCTCTAAGCCAACTCTGCAGGTAAACTCACTGCCCTCCCCCCTACGTGGGACATGACTCCCAGGGGTACAAGTCTCCCGGCAATGTGGGACATGACTCCAGGGATGAGCCTGGACCCAGCATTGCAGGATTGAGAACATCTTCTAGACCAAAAGGGGGAAGTGAAATGAAACAAAATAAAGTTTCAGTGGCTGAGAGATTTCAAAAGGAGTGGAGAGGTCACTCTGGAGGGCATTCTTATGCTCTACATAGATAACCCTTTTTAGTTTTTCACGTACAGGAATAGACAGAAGGAAAAACCTAAAACCGTCGAACTGCAACCCAGTAGCCTTGATTCTTGAAGGCGATTGCATAACTATGTAGCTTACATGGTGTGACTGTGTGATTGTGAAAACCTCGTGGCTCACACTCCCCTTATCCAGTGTATGGACAGATGAGTCGAAAAATGGGGACAAAAACTAAATGAAAAATAGGGTGGGATGGGAAAGGTGGAATGTTTTAGTTGTCTTTTTTTACTTTAATTAACTAACTAATTAATTAATTAATTTACTTATTTATTTTTGGAGTAAGGAAAATGTTCAAAAATTGATTCTGGTGATGAATGCACAAGTACTTGAAGGTACTGTGAATAACTGATTATACACTGTGGATGATTGTAGGGTATGTGAATACATCTCAATAAAACTGTATTTTAAAAAAGAAAAAAAAGTCCTTCCTCCCCTTCCTCCCCATCCCAACTGGGGCCCTGTGGCCCAGGGTTAAGTCCAGGGGGCACTGGCTATGGGCAGATATGGTGGTGGAGACACCTGGGAGCCAGAGACCCAGGTCCTAGAAGGGCCGTTCCCCAGGGCAGAGCCCTCTGCCAGACCTTTGGCAAGGCAGGCCCAGGAGTGCAGGCTCTGCCAGTGCAGGGGCAGGGGCAGCCAGGCCCAGGTGACAGCAGAGCAGATGCGGAAGGGGGAGAGGGGCCCCTGGTTCCTGGGGGGACACGTGGCCTCACAGACACCTCAGGGGCACACACCTACACCTGTGGGCTCGAGGAGGGAATCAGGCTTGAGGAGACAGAAGGGAGAGGGATCCTCCTGCCCTAGACCAGGCTCCTTGCACGCGCATGTACAAACCAGCACACGCAGAACACACGCCCTCCAAACACACACACGTCTCATAACAAGGGCAGCCATGTACCAAACTCTCAGCGTGCCAGGTTCTGAACTGGGGGTTTTACATACACTGCCCCATTTTACCCTCACAGCAAACTCCTGAGACAGGGAGGCACGAATCAGCCCACTTTTCCCACGACGAATCTGGGCTTCTGAGAGATTGAGTGATTTGCCCAAGGTCACAGCCAGCAGGAGGGGATCTTCAAGCCGAACCGAGGCAATCCACCTCCTACGTCATTCACCATTAAGCATTAATATCCAAGAAATTGTGGCTTTGGTGTATTGGGTACATTTTTTAAATTCACATTAAAATATAGCCATGACTTGTAAAACGTAAACAAAAATGTCGATCCACCTGCCACCTAAAATCACCTAGCGCAACACACTGTGGGGATGTGGTGTCCATGAGCTGCCCCCATACACATCCGAATGCCATCAAAACAGAGACCCAAACATTGCCGGTGGGATGCCAAGTGGTCTGAGAGCTTCTTAAAAAGGTAAACACCTACCACGTGGCCCAGCACTCCTGGGTATTTACCAAGAGAAATGAAAACAGAGAACCACACAATGACCTGTAGGCAAATGCATAGCAGCTCTGTCGATAGTAGACCCAAGCTGCAAACAACTGCAACGCCTTCAACTGGCACCTGTGATACTCCAAGCAGCGGAAAACTACTCACAATAAAAACCAATAAACTACAGATACACACAATGTGGGTGAACCCCAAAAGCACTATGCTAAAGCCAAAGAAGCCAGATTCAAAAGACTACATACTGTGTGATTCAGTGTGTCTGATGTTCTGGAAAAGGCAAAACTACAGGGACAGACGGATCAGTGGTTGCAAGGGATTTGGGGGAGGGAAGAACTTTTCATGGTGATGGAAATGTTGTATATCTTGACTGAGGTCGTGGTTACATGAGTTATACAGTTCTCAAAATTCACCAAATTATACACTTTAGAAATAATGAATTTTATTGTATATAAAGTATACCTCAATTTGAAAAAAACAAACAACAAAACTAACAAGCCAGGTCCTTGTTAAGATAGAGGAAAGGAAGGATGGAATCTCTGACCACCACTACAGCTCCCTATCACCCCCAGTCAGTGCTTATGGTTAGGGTGGATCATCTAACAAGAGACCCTAAAGCTCAGTGCCAGGTTCCCAAAGACCACAGCAGAGCCACAGGGCCAGGGGTGGCCCCTCTCTGAGCTAGACAAATCCTTGGCCTCCACCTCTACCATGGAATCCCAGCAAAAAGGCAGTATCCCAAATCAGACTCAGACACTCACCCAACCCCAGAGGTCCGGTGACTGTCGGCTCTGCTACAGCAGAGAAGGAAGCGCTGGGACAAATGAAAGCTCTTCCCCCCCGGACCCCCATGGGCCCTTTCTGACAGGGCAGTGAATAGGGGCTGGAGTTGGAAGTCAGTTCCCCTGGTGGGGTGGGAGGAGAGAGAGCAGCCCCCGGGGCCACCCAGGCACTGGACCCTGCAGTTCTGCTCCCCACCTTGGTTCCCCAATCATCCCCTCCCCACTACTCCCAGAGGGAAGGAGGCCCTGAGAACCCCATCCTTAGAGGGCCACGGCCACTCCATCAGCTCCATTGACCACCCCACCCACCAGGCTCTCCCCCTTTGCGGAGCTCCTACACGCTGGCCATTTGTCCAGATCCTGCTCCTGCTTTCTCACCCACCAGTGTTTCCTGCCTGGTGTCCCCAGCAGAGGGTCCATGGTCAGCCCAGGTGCCAGCACACAGGATGCTGGGAGAGCTCTGGAAAGGCCGTGCCAGCACACCGCAGGGGGCAGGGCCCAGCCCCAGCTCCACTGTTCCCACCACCACCACCAGTGGCCCTGGGCAGTGCCTAGGGCTGGGACCATCCAGCAGGAGGTCCCCAGAGTCCACTCAAGCACCTCACTCTAAGCCTTCCACATCTGTGAAATGGGAGTGCTGCTGCCACCCCCTCATGGGACTTAGGCGGCTATGAAGCGCCATCACTGGTTGCTGGTGCCTGCAAAGCCGTGGGCCTGCCCGCTCCTGCCCACAGCGTGGTGTCTGAGGCCGTCGGAACAGCTGTGGGTGCCAGGGCTGCCCCGAGCAGCTGTCCTCAGCCTCCTCCTTTCACTGTTACTCGCTGCGTGACCAAGGCCTGCTGAGCTGCCTCCGGGCATCAACTCCAAACCCTCTCTCACCTGCTCGGTGTCTCCCCAGCTAAACTCCTGGCTCTAAACCCCTGGACCCCAGTGGAGTCCTGAGGACCCACACCCAATATACCCATCTCACCTCAGAAATAAGCGGCCCTGGGCTCTGACCCCTCCCGTCCTCCCCGATGCTGTGGGCCTAACACAGGCTTGGTTGCTTCTCTTGAGGACAGGACCCAGCTGGGCCCCGCACACCTGTAGGGGGTGCTGTTCTCATGGCTACAACAAGCCCATCATGGTGGCCCTGACCAGGGCAATCACCCCTTTCCCACCCCAGGGGGCCCTGCCTCTGCTGTCTCCCTCCACCTCCACCACATTATAAAATTAGCGGGGAGGAAGGAGAGGGTGGAAAATGGGCACCCTGAGCACAGCTTTGATGCTGAGGACATGGAGGGGCAGGTGGGGCTGGGCTTCCTTCCCTGCAGCAAGCAAAGGGCTCCTTCCCAGCACCTGACATACACTTACCACTCCTTAACGTCCCGAGGTGGTTTGGAGCTGGATGTCCCCCAGAAAAACATGCTCTTAAATTTAACCCATTCCTGTGGGTGTAAACCCACTGTAAGTAGGACCTTTCAACGAGGCTACTTCAGTTAAGGTGTGGCCCACCTCAATCAGGATCCTATTACTAGAGGATTATTCTCTGTATAAGAGAATAAAATTCAGACACACAGAGAGAAAGCCATGGGAACAAGAAACTGAAATCAACGAAAATGGAAGAGAAGGGAGAGACCAGCAGATGCCGCCATGTGGCTTGCCATGTGACAGAGGAGCCAAGGATCTCTGGCAGCCAGCCCCAGAATGCTGGTCTTCCGGAAGAAAGCGTTGCCTTAATGATGCCTTGATTTGGACATTTTCCGGCCTCAAAACTGTGAGTGAATAAAATTCCCATTGTTTAAGCTGAACTATTTCATGGTATTTTCCTAAGCAGCCTAGGAAGCTAAAACATGTCCTCATTTTATGTTCCTTCTATGCTCTATCCTCATTCTATGGATGAGTTATAGTTGCAACTCAGACAGGTTTAGCAACTTGCTTGAGGTCACACAGCAATTAACTGGCAGAGCTGGGATCTGAACCCTGGTCTTTGACTTCCAGGATCTTTATCCTACACAGCATCTAAAACCTAGAGCTCGTTTTCTCTGAAGTTCAATATGGCAGGCATACTGG
>PVKY010000390.1:0-51471 GCA_004027775.1 Bradypus variegatus | reverse complement strand
TATAGTAGGAAGTCGAGGTAAGATATCTTCAGGATGGTGTGCACATGGTCCTATCCCTTCAACTTCAAGAACACCGCAAATGTTGGCTGAATGATTGGAAAGCTTGATCTCTATATGACTCAACCTGGAGACCCCAAACTTTGCTAAAATGATTGCTCTTTTGGACAATGTCCCATAGTTTGGGACACCAAAATGCCTCCTAAAGTGGTGAAATACTTGTAAAAGAGAAGGAAAGTACTGAGCATTTGGAGAGTCTCCATTCTTATCTGGATGGCTAGAAAGAAGATAGCAGATATGAGAAAAACATACATTCTATTTAAATCTGTCTAGAGAGCCTGTTAAATGTTTGGCGAAGAAAAGACTAGGTTTGTGGCCTAAAATAATCACATAATAAGCCTGATTTCCATTTTCCCTCCCCCCCATTCTCTTTAGAAGGAGGATATTGGAATTCATATTTACTTAAAATAGTTGATCCTCCGACTTAAAGTAGTTTTATGAAAATCTTAATTCTGGGCAGCCAGCCTCAGTGAAACAGTTTTGCCAACTGAACTTCCCCAAAATAAAGGTAAATAAAAAATTGAAGGCTTATCGCTTTGGACAGCAGTGGTCCAGAGTTTTTCCAAAATTCTATAACCATTTTCCTGGAAGAAATACAGAGTCCCATTTATATAGGAGGGACTATTACTGTGTCAGTCTGTATGTATGTACACTTACATGTTGTTGTACAGGTACTTCCCTTTTCCCCA
Organism: Bradypus variegatus; assembly: GCA_004027775.1. Classification (NCBI taxonomy): domain Eukaryota; kingdom Metazoa; phylum Chordata; class Mammalia; order Pilosa; family Bradypodidae; genus Bradypus; species Bradypus variegatus. The sequence continues at coordinate 50,725 of PVKY010000390.1, read as the reverse complement.
ACCCCTTTTAGAGTTGATGGCTTTGTCCCTGATTGTTCAGTATAATGGTTTGCAGATTCACTGAGAGCCTGTGTAGTAATGCTTGCTTCATTTTTTTTTTTTCTCTTCCACTCTTGTTTTATTTTTTTACTTTTTTTTTCTTTGTGATGTGACATTTTCAGCTGATGTATTGAAAGCAAATCCTTCTAATTTGGGAGCCCAGATCACAAGAGTGAGTTTTTCTACTAGTGTCTTTAGCTGTATCTTTTTCTGTGTGTGTCTTTCCACCCCTCCACCCCTCCCAATTCAATAAAAATTCAAAACACATTTCATAAATATTAGGTAAGAAAGTTCCTCTGTCTGTTGAGCATCGTGCCTTTCCACAAAGCAATGTCCACTTTATATTGGGTCAGATTCCTTTTTCCAATGCTGTTGTAACATAAAGTAATGTGTGTGTTTTATTTTGTTTGTTTTTTACATTACGTAGTATGTTGAAAATAATTTTAGCTGTGTCTTCATTGCAGATAGATATGTCTGGAGTCTCACCAGTGTGTCGTGGCACTATTTGTTGTTTGTTTCTTTTCTTTTCTTTCTTTTAAAGGAAAATTATACCTTAGCTTCTGAAAATAAAAGACCCATTCTGTTATCTGGATTTCAAATAATAATCTTTGACTGCTTTCTCTTCTGTCACTTCCCCTGGATCTTCCTCTCAGGGCCATGAAGGGATGAAAAGCTGTACATATTAGTCTTTAATTTCAGCAGACTGACCAGATGAAAGTGGTCAGACTAGTGAGCTCTGAACATGTTAACATTGGAAGACGTCTCTTAGGTTTGTTTAATAGGAAAAGTCTGTTCATGCTGAAAAGAAATTATAGCGCCTTTTTATGGTGAAATAAAAGTATGCTTTCTATGGAGTTCTAGTTCAAATAACTTCCCGTGTAAGCTGTACATTGCTTTTTAAGATACTGTACCTGGGTAATTTTCTGTATTAGCCTAATCCCTTTCTGCTCTTTGGACTGTGTTACTAAGATTTATCTCATGTTCTCTTTGTCTGGTTTTGCATCCTGGAAGAGCAGGTGATTAAATAGTCCCTTTTCTTTCTTCCTAGTGTTCTAATGTTTGCTTGTTCCTTCTTAAGTCTTATATTTTGCCCAATAAAGCAAATGATAATGCTGTCCTAATTAGGAATGCAGATACACGGAGTGTTTTGCCCAAAATAATCAGCCATTGTGTTTACAATTACCATAAAAGAGTATAATAATGTATTCTACACTAGTGCTGTAACCATTGGTTAAGAATGAATATTCTGAAAGCCTTGATTTCAGGATCCCCAAGCTACTCTAAATCACCCACCCTCTTTTTCTTTCTGTTACCCCAGAGATTGAAAGATCTCAAGCAGAGAGAGTTTGCTCGAAATGTCTCTTCAAGATCCCGCAAGGATGAGAAGAAACAGGAAAAAGCCCTTCGGCGGCTCCATGAGTTGGCAGAGCAAAGAAAACAAGCTGAATGGTAAGGGTATTTTCTTTCAGAGACGACTATCCATGATGATAAACTTTAAGATTTTTTTAATAGATGTGCTTTCAAACTAATTCCAAGCTAACAGTGTATCTATACTTGGAGTACTTGGTTAAGAGTATGCACTTTTAAGGTCATACCCTACTTACTATCTGTGTGACCTTAGTCAAGTTATCTAAACTCTCTATGCTTCAGGTTTTTTTATGTAGACAATGGGGATAATAACAGTTTACTTCTTAAAATTGTGAGGAGGGAATGAATTAATATATTGAAAGTGCTTCGAACAGTGCCTTAGCACATAGAAGATGCTCAGTAAATGATGCAGCAAATACTACTATTATTCTCATTTTCCAACATTTCTCTTGTGTAAAAAAGCACATATATTATTACAGAATTCTGTTTTAACACCTGAAAATGGTAAAGCATAAATTCATGTGTTATAACTGTACTAACTGTACACTTAGTACTCAACATTCCAACACTCTAAAACCCAGGGAATTCCATCAGTTTATTTCTTTGCAAGTTCCTACTTCTTGAATGTTCTTTTTAATGGTCCTTTATAGTTCTTGCTGATGATCAGTTTGGGACTGGTATTTATCCCATCTAATGCTGAATTTCTAATCTTTGAGCATTTGAGGCTGCTAGAGGCTTTATGAGCTATGTGCCTCAACCAGAAAGACTTTGATCCCCATGTTTGTTTACATTGGCTGGCCAGAACTCAGGGAATGGGCTGGTTACAACAGAATGAGAAGCTGTGATTATGTTTTTAAAAACTGTATAGCCAAGTTGGGGGTGGAGTTCCCCAGTTCCTGGACGTAACTAGACTTATTTTTACTTATTTGCTTCTACTGTGTTTTGGAGAAAGAAGAAAAGGAGAGAACAGAAGATTTGAAGCAGAATTAACCTCTGATTTCTAATATTAAGTTAAACTGCTTAAAAACTAGTTCTGAGTCCTTCTTTGGCAGCTCTTTATATAGTAAACACATTCCTTGTGGGCACGTTGCAAGGGTGTCTCTTTAAAAATTAGTATGTACCCTGCAACTTGCTAGTTTGGGATGTTTTTTTTTTTTTTTCAAAGGTGACTTTTGGTTCTTAGTTTTATAAATGAACAGCTGAAAGATGACCAGGTAATCTCTTGGGAGAATAAAAGGTTTTGATCCATCATCAGGTATTTCATTGTCCTGGGAGTATGTACATGACCCCACAATAAGTACTATTGATAAAACTTGGCAAAGACTAAGGAGAGGATCAAAATGAATCCCTGTTTTATTCAATTTGAGTCTTTTGCCATGAGTTGTGTTTCATAACAGATACCCCTCGCTATCCAAATCTGTTTGGTTCCCACATTCTAATAGCAAGAGTTCAGATGGCAAGGGATACCACATTATCCAACTATATTTGGTCCCTGAATTTAGGACAGCTAGTAACTGGGTTTTAGATAACAAGGGCTTCATACTAATTCTGTTTTGTTCTTGACTTTGCATAGGAAGTGATACATACCTGTATAGTCCACACATTGTGAAATTTCAGGCAAGACATTTTAAAACATTGGCATTGAGGCTCTTCAGTGTTCCTGTTGTCAAAGCTAAGAAAGTGCTTGGTAGAATCATGATCATGATACTGAATGCCCAGAAAGTAGCATATTGAAGGGTAGAATGATATAGTAAGAAATGATATTGGAAACAGGATGGGATAGGCTGTACAAGATGGTAATGATGGGATATTCGAATTGTGAGGTGAGCGTCATTTTTGTATTTGAGACAGCTTAGGAGGAAATTAACTGGCTGGCCCTGGAAGTTTAGCTTGGCAGGTTAATAGTGTGAAACTTTGCCTAACCTCCATTGAAGAAGTTCCATTCGGAACTAAGGACCAAAAAATGACCACCACTCAGTGTCTTTGAGACCTACTGTCTTTGAGCCTATAATGTATGATGGAACCTAAGAGATGGGTATTGTATAAGATGTATGAAATGTACCTCTAAATCTGTCATTTTCTTTTTTCTAAACCATTGTGTAGTGCACCTGGAAGTGGTCCCATGTTCAGACCAACCACAGTAGCTGTAGATGAAGAAGGTGGAGATGATGAAAAGGATGAATCAGCTACAATCAGCGGCACAGGTGCCACCACTACTTGTGGCCTAGGATCTGAATTTTCCACAGACAAAGGAGGCCCTTTCAGTGCTGTACAAGTCACTAATACCACTGGATTAGCACAGCCTCCTGGATTGACTTCCCAAGGCATCAGCTTTGGCATTAAGAATAATTTGGGTACCCCATTGCAAAAATTGGGAGTATCGTTTTCCTTTGCCAAGAAGGCTCCTGTCAAACTTGAATCAATAGCTTCAGTTTTCAAGGACCACGCAGAAGAAGGGAACTCTGAAGATGGAACAAAAGCTGATGAGAAGGTTTCTGACCAAGGACTGCAGAAGGTTGCAGACTCTGATGGTAGTGGCAATCTTGATGGCAAAAAAGAGGATGAAGATCCTCAAGATGGTGGGTCCCTTGCCTCAACATTATCTAAGTTAAAAAGAATGAAGCGAGAAGAAGGAGCTGGGGCCACGGAACCAGAATATTACCACTACATCCCCCCAGCTCACTGCAAAGTAAAACCTAATTTTCCCTTCCTACTCTTTATGAGAGCCAGTGAACAAATGGAAGGTGATAATAGTACACACTCCAAGAATGTCCCAGAGAGCAAAAAAAGTAATTCTCCCAAGCCTAAAGTCTGCATCAAGGTGGCAGCAAGCCAAGGAGCAGAAAAGACAGTTAGTGATGTCTCTGAGCAGCAGAAGGAAACCAGTGTAACTGAGCCCTCGGAGCCTGGAAGCAAAGCTGAGACAAAGAAGGCTTCGGGAGGGAGTATAAATGAGCAGAGCTTAGAGAGTCAGAAGGCTTCAGAGATCCGTATGTGTGCATCTAATACTTCTAAAGAAACGACTCAGGCCTCCCCAGCAGGGAAGGAAAGCCAGGAGAGACCCAAACATCCTACTGGTCCCTTTTTCCCAGTTTTGAGCAAAGATGAAAGCACTGCCCTCCAGTGGCCATCAGAACTATTAATGTTTACCAAGGCAGAACCCTCCATTTCATACAGTTGTAACCCTTTATACTTTGACTTTAAACTTTCAAGGAACAAAGATGCAAGAGCTAAAGGGGCAGAAAAAGCAAAGGATGTAGGAGGCCCCTCAAAGGACCATCTTCAAGACCTTGATCCTGGGGAACCAAATAAAAGCAAGGAGGAAGGAGAGAATGTAGTACTTTCCTCAGCAGGCAGAATAGATGCCCCCACTTCAGGTTCTACCTGTAGCAGCTTGAACAAGCAGGAGCCTGGAGGCAACCTTGGGTCAGAGACAGAAGACCCAGGAAGAAGCAAGAAAGAACGATCTGGGAAGTCCCACCGACATAAAAAGAAAAAGAAGCACAAAAAATCCAGCAAACACAAACGGAAGCACAAGACTGACCCAGAAGAGAAAAGCTGTAAGGCAGAGTCTGGTGAGAAGACGAAGAAGCGCAAGAAACGAAAACACAAGAAGAATAAGTCATCAGCCCCTGCAGACTCTGAACGGGGCCCCAAACCAGAACCCCCTGGGAGTGGCAGCCCAGCACCACCAAGGAGACGGCGACGAGCTCAAGATGATTCCCAGCCAAGATCACTCCCAACTGAAGAGGGCAGCAGTGGTAAGAAAGATGAAGGCGGAGGCGGTGGCAGCTCTCAAGATCATGGTGGGAGGAAACACAAAGGTGAACCTCCAACTTCATCCTGCCAGCGAAGAGCTGGCACCAAACGGAGCAGTCGATCCAGTCATCGGAGCCGACCTAGTAGTGGAGATGAGGATAGTGATGATATCTCATCACACCGGCAGCACCAAAAGTCTCCATCCCAGTACAGTGAGGAGGAGGAGGAAGACTCAGGCAGTGAGCATTCCCGTAGTCGCTCACTATCTGGCCGGCGCCATTCCTCCCACCGTTCCTCCCGACGTTCTTACTCAAGTAGCTCAGATGCTTCTTCAGACCAGAGCTGCTACAGTAGACAACACAGTTACTCTGATGACAGTTACAGTGACTATAGTGACAGATCACGAAGGCACTCCAAGCGCTCCCATGACTCTGATGATTCAGACTATGCCAGCTCCAAGCACCGGTCCAAACGGCACAAATATTCATCTTCTGATGATGACTATAGCCTCAGTTGCAGCCAGTCCCGAAGCCGGTCTCGGAGCCACACCAGGGAGCGCTCAAGATCCCGGGGCCGCAGCCGCAGCAGCAGCTGTAGTCGCAGCCGGAGCAAACGGAGAAGCCGGAGCACCACAGCCCACAGCTGGCAGCGAAGCCGGAGCTATAGCCGGGACCGCAGCCGCAGCACCAGGAGCCCTTCCCAGAGATCCAGCTCCAGAAAGGGCTCGTGGGGTCATGAGAGCCCTGAAGAGAGGCGTTCTGGTCGTCGGGACTTCATTCACTCTAAGATCTATCGCTCCCAGTCCCCCCAGTATTTCCGATCAAGCCGGGGAGAAGGTCCTGGGAAAAAAGAAAATGGCAGGGGAGATGACAGTAAAGGGACGGGCCTACCCTCCCAGAACAGCAACACTGGTACAGGAAGGGGATCAGATGGTGAATACAGCCCTGAAGACAAGAACTCTGTTACTGCCAAGCTGCTACTGGAGAAGATCCAGTCCAGAAAAGTGGAAAGGAAACTGAGTGCGAGTGAGGAGGTGCTGGCCACCCCTAATAAAGCTGGACTCAAACTCAAGGACCCACCACAAGGTTACTTTGGGCCCAAACTCCCTCCCTCTCTTGGCAATAAGCCTGTCCTTCCACTGATAGGGAAACTCCCAGCTACCCGAAAGCCCAATACCAAGAAATGTGAAGAGTCTGGCTTAGAAAAGGGGGAAGAGCAAGAACAGTCAGAAACAGAAGAGGGGCCCCCAGGGAGTAGAGATGCCCAATTTGGGCATCAGTTCCCCTCAGAGGAAACAGCTGGCCCCTTATCAGACCCCCCACCTCCAGAAGAGCCAAAGTCTGAAGAAGCTACTGCTGATCACCCTGTGGCTCCACTGGGCACTCCAGCACACTCTGACTGTTACTCTGGGGACCCAACCATCTCCCATAACTACCTCCCTGACCCCAGTGATGGGGACACTCTGGAGTCCCTGGATAGTGGCAGCCAACCAGGCCCTGTGGAGTCCAGCTTGCTGCCGATAACATCAGATCTTGAGCACTTCCCCAGTTATGCACCTCCCAGTGGGGACCCTAGCATTGAGTCAACAGATGGGGCCGAGGATGCGTCATTGGCCCCCCTAGAGAGCCAGCCCATCACCTTCACCCCTGAGGAGATGGAGAAGTATAGCAAGCTCCAGCAGGCCGCACAGCAACACATCCAACAGCAGCTTCTGGCCAAGCAAGTAAAGGCCTTTCCAGCCTCAGCTGCCCTGGCCCCAGCTACTCCGGCCCTGCAGCCTATCCACATTCAGCAGCCAGCCACAGCGTCTGCCACCTCCATCACAACTGTTCAGCATGCCATCCTGCAACATCATGCCGCAGCAGCCGCAGCTGCCATTGGCATTCACCCCCACCCCCATCCTCAACCGCTTGCGCAAGTACATCACATTCCCCAGCCCCACCTGACCCCAATTTCCTTGTCTCACCTTACACACTCAATCATCCCTGGCCACCCTGCCACCTTCCTTGCTAGTCATCCCATCCACATCATTCCTGCCTCAGCCATCCATCCTGGGCCCTTCACCTTCCACCCCGTCCCACATGCTGCCCTCTACCCAACCTTACTTGCCCCACGACCTGCTGCAGCAGCAGCCACTGCCCTCCACCTCCACCCACTACTTCATCCCATCTTCTCAGGTCAGGACCTGCAGCACCCCCCTAGCCATGGCACATGAGTTGAGGAGTGGGAGTGCAGGGAAGGTGACCCATAAATCTTCCCGTGGGGGTGTTGAGCCATTAATACCAGCACATAGAAGCTGGAGTGGGCAGTGTCTTTTGAAAGCCAAAGAATTGAGTTTTGGCTTGCAGGGGTGGTTTTAGGTTTGAGGTTTGCTTGAGTTTACTATCAGGGATTTTTTTTGTTTGTTTTCCTTTCCCTCTTCCTGTTTGTCCCTCCTCTCCTATGTTCTAAGCTAGGAAACACCAGTAAGTACTACCCACTCCTCTGCAGCAACATCTCCAAACTGTCCAGTTTAGATACACCCTCCCTCTACTTTTTATCTTTTGCTCTTCCCTTCTATAAATTTTAAAACATTTTCCTCCTCTCTGGCCAGCAGTTTGTCACCAAAGCATTTGCTATAGGCCCATGTGGTCCTGCCTTCTCAATGCCAGAAGGAAGGCCAAACTGTCCCTCAGGTGGTGAAAGCACCACCACTTTGGGTCAGTCTCTTTGACCATCCCTTGGTGACATGTTATCCCAGGTGAGGTGGAAGGGGAGTCTGATCTGGAACCAGATGCTGCTCTGGCTGTAATTCGATCCAGTTCCCACACAGAGAGCCTCATATTTGACACTGTCACCTTCATGTCCCCATCCCAAAAGAGGCATCTGCATATCCAAGAAAAGGAGATCTATCATGAATAGAAGCTATGTGGAACATGGAGTCACCATGTGCTTCCCCAGAGAGGAACTCGTGTGTCTGAAGGGTATTTTTTCTTCTGTCATGTTGATGTTTCCTTTTTAATTTATAGGATTTTTTAATGTAAAAAAATTGCACTGAACTCTAAACGTAAATGCTGCTTTTTGTAGCTCATATATAAAAGGTTCCATATTTGTAGTATACTGCAATAATATTTTTTACATCCAGCTCTTTAAGTGATCCTTGTTCTGGTGGCTTTGTGTAAATATGTTTGCCCTAGTTGAATTAAGAAACTTTAAAGGTTATAAAATGAAAACAAAAAAATAAAGCATTTGTTTTCTGCTAGATGCAAAAATGACTAAGCATGTATATTTTATCAAGGTCATGTATTTTTTGAAGTTCTGAACTATAAAAATGTTTAAAAAAAAAGCATTGTTTAACATTTTTTGCTGGGATAAATGTTAAGTAATTTGCAGTAAGTGATGCCCCCAGCACTGGGATTTTTGAGCTAGTCAGCTGGGGGTATCAGAGGGATGCTCACTTGCTTTGTTATATACAGAGAAAAGGAGAACCCCACAGGAAGAGGGGGAGATTCAGGAGCTTTATCGTCTGAAAGCAGTGGGATTCGGAGTGATTGTCTGGAGGACCCCTGGGTTTCATGGGTGCCTCGTTCCAGGCAGTCCATTTGCCTTCATAATACTTAGCCCCCTCTGATAATTTCTTTAAATGTGCCTTTTGGGTTGCTAGAAACTGAGGAAGTAGACTGGAGGATAATAGAATCGGGACAGTTTTCTTCCTCCTTTTGTTGGGAGGTGAGCACATTTATAGACCCTTCAAATTCTTGTGCTTCATGGTTTCTATGTCTTCTGCCCAACTTAGTTTGAGGCAGTAATGGTTCCTTTTTTTTCTTTCTTCCTATGACACTGACCAGAGGAATTACCACTTCAGTCCCCCTTCCCTGGCTTCAGCTCTAATTAATACACTGACCCAAAGGTGTTTGCATTTCAGATCCCATCTCCTCTTTGGCAATTGCCTACCCATTCCTGTGTCTAGAATTGGTTGGATGATCACCTGACAGGGAAAACAAACGTACTTAACCCGGGCCAGGGCTCTGTATTCCTGCCTTTCTTCTCAGATTACCAAAAGAAAGCATTTTTTGAGTTTATGAGAAGCAAGTGCTAGGTAAACAACGCTCTTAACTGAGCTCCCTACCTGTTCAGTGCTCTTCGTCTGATTCAGCAGCATCACTTTTTCAGTGACTAGCACTGGAAAAATGAAACCATCTGTTTCAAGAGGAGGGACTCATTTTTCTTTGCTTTCAGCCCATGTAAATATTTAAATAATAACAGTATTAACATTTCTGTGCTGCTTCCCATTAGCTTGTAGATTGAGCCATACACTGGCCACCTCTCTGCCTCTCTGGGGGCAGTTTTCTTTAACTTCCAGCATAGTGATTTTAAAACTTTAAAAAAAAAAAAAAGGAAAAACAAAAGAACCTATCCTTACGAGCATTACAGACTGTATTTAACTTTATCACATATGATAGAGATATATATATGCTGTAAAATGAGAGAAAAGAACTTTCTAATAAACCAATGATTTGTGGAAACTTAGAGTCTGTCGTGATTGTTACCCCATCCACTCAAGTTGGAAAGAGATGAGAGTTGGGGGTTACAAATAACATCTTGTCAGAAATTATCAGGGAATAGGTTCTTGAGAACGATTTGTTCGTGATGTTTGGGATTGTGTCTCTCAAAGCTCAGACTGCGCAAGTAGAAGGGGAAGATTAGGCTATGGAAGGAAGTAACAGATTTCTCTCAATCTTAGGTAGATATCTTGGAATGTGTACCTCGTTTCCACTCCCTCTTTCCCAATATGTTCTTCTATTCCCTTTTTCCCATATTAGATATATAATCTGTGTAGTAGATGGTGTGGCATATAGGTGTTCACTAAATGGATTTGGAATTTCCAGCTTTGATATTTAGGGTTTGGGATGAATTTAAGGGCATTGGGATTACAAGATTTCATTTCAGCCTTTGTCCTCCCAATGAAGTTCTGTGTAGCAGGTTTGAATTCCTCTACATTACCTTTTAATATCATTCTAATGCCTGAGAGCCTCTGCCTAGTATAAGAAAATATGCCCTGAATATTACTGAACAGATGAAAACCCCTACTCTTCCTTATCAAAAATTGCAAAAGAGACAGAAGAGTTAGCATGGAAAGCTAACCATAGATTTTTAGTGATAAATTAGATTCTTCTCTCCTTGGCCCTTCAGGAAAGAATGCCATGCCTTTTTCTTTCCTATTCTCTGATACAATTGTGTTCTACTTTCCACCAAAGAGAAGCTTTTTGACTTGACCCTTGAGTTGGGTGCTCCTATGTACCTATTTTCCTAAAAAGGCATAGATCCCTGCCCAGAAGGAAAAGATGTTAGAAGATGAAAATCGATTTTCTGAGAGCTGGCAAGGTGTCAGAAAAGACTTCCCTTCACAGAGTATGCCAGGTAAAGGTATGTTCAGGTTCCTTGTTCTGACACCTACCTCCCAGCCAGCTGGGTTTGAAACGTGAGTACCCCCTCTTCTCCACCCTCTGACTAATTCAGGCCTTGTCAACCATTTCCATTCTTATCAAGGATACCTTCACCTGACCCTTGTCAACTCATGCTTGAATTATTGTAGCTTCCTGGCAGGCAAGCCTGCCTCTAGGATTAAATTCCCTGCACCAGTAAACTTAACGGTTTTCCAGAATCTGAGTGCATTTCATTTTGTATTTGCTGCTTCCCAGTAAAATTGTAAGCTCTGAGACGACAGGAACTAATTCTTAAACTTATTTTTCCTTACCTTTAGAGTGTCTTATGTAGAGTTGAACACAAACATTTTGATTACTTTCTTAAATATAGATATTTTTCTGTAAACCTACAACTTCTCTAAAAAGAAAAAAAAAGGTTATGAGCATAGTCAAATATGAATTGAGGATTATGCATCAGGATTCATTAAGGGAACATTCAAAGATAGAAAATTTTTCCCTTATCTTTTCTCCCCATCACCTAGGTCAGTGCCAGGCACATAGTAGAAACTCAATAATTGTTGACTAAATGAAACCTTAACTGAACTTTAAATTCAGTGAGAGATTCTAGACTGATGGAGTGGAAAATGGGAGCAATGTGTCAGCATTCCTCTGCCTACTGACACCAAAGAAACATCCATGAGGAACAGAATCCATAATGAATTCCAAACAACTCTCCCCAAAACTGATCATCCACCTGTGTTTCCAATTCTAACAGTGTCCCACCAACAAGCCAGACACCAAAGCTTGGAATTAACTTCACATCTCCAAAATACATCCAGTTACTGCTTCTGTCATCTCTGCACTCTCTTGTTCCTGCCATCAGTACCCTGGTTCAGGCCTCATCACCTTTTTTTTTTTAATTTTGTAAACTTTATATTGTATTAACAAATATGTAACTCAGAATTTCCCATTTTAACCATGTTCAAGTGTACAGTATTATTAATTGCATTCACAATATTGTGCTACCATCACCCATATCCATTAACCCTAATTTTTCATCACCTCAAACAAACTCCTCACCCATTAAGCCACAACTCTTTCAGCCCCTGGTAACCTATAAACTGTCTATGAAGTTTGTTTCCTCTAGAGTTTCATATAAGCGAGATCATACAGTATTTGCTTTTTTGTGTCTGGCTTATTTCAACTCAACATGATTTCTTCAGGGTTCATGTTGTAGCATACATCAGAGTTTTTTTGTTTTTTTTTTTTACAGTGGAATAATATTCCATTGAGTGTTCATACCACATTTTGTTTATGCATTCATCTGTTGATGGACACTTGTTTGCTTCCACCTTTTGGCTATTGTGAATAATGCTGCGATGAACATTGGTGTATAAATATCTGTGAGTCCCTATTTTGAATTCTTTGGGGTATATACCAAGAAGTAAGATTGCCAGGTCATATGGTAATTCTATTTTCCATTTTTTCTGAGGAACTGCCAAACTGATTTCCACAGTGACTGCACCGCTCTGTAGTCCCACCACTTATTTCTCTGCATTCTTACCAGCTTTTATTTTCTGTTTTAGTAAGAGACATCCTAGTGGGTATGAAGCGGTATTTCATTGTGCTTTTGATTTACATTTCCTTGAACACCAATGATGTTGAGCATCTTTTCATGTACTTGTTGGCCATTTGTATATCTTCTTTAGAGAAGTGTCAGTTCAAATCTTTTGCCCATTTTTAAATTGCGTTGTCTTTTTGTTGTTGAGTTGTAGCAGTTCTTTATATATTCTGAATATTAAACCCTTATCTGATAAATGGTTTGCAATCATTTTCTCCCATTCTGTGAGTTGTCTTTTTACTTTCTTAATATTTTCCTTTTTTGGTATTCAGAAGTTTTTTGATGAAGGTCCATTTTGTCTAGTTTTTCTTTTGTTGTCATGCTTTTAGTGTCATACCTAAGAAATCACTACCAGATCCAAGGTTATGAAGGTTCCTCCCTATGTTTTCTTCTAGGAGAGGTCTCATCACCTGTAACACAGAGGTTTGTGGTCACTACCCATTTGTCTTCCCACTAAGTCCTTTTCCAATTCTTTTTATCCACAGGTAGCCATGTAATCATCCAAATTAGAGCACAACTGATCAATGTATCTCTAAGAATTTCCTGAGTTAAATTATTTAGGATTCTCCATCTCCTATTGATTAAAGGAAAAATTCCTTAATGTGGTATTCAAGGACCTCCACCCTGATGCTCTGGTCTACCCCTGTAAACACCCTATGCTGAGTCAATTACCTGCCCTTCCTTATGATTGACCTCTGTTCTTTCAAACTCTTTGCTTACATTATTCCCTTTCCTTAGAAACCCCTTCATTCTCTGACAAAAGGCCACATAGTGTAATGGTTAAGAACATGGACTCAAGCAGAAACCTAGGTTTGAATCCTAGTTTTGCTACCCATTGGATATGAAAGCTTGGGCAGTTACCTAAAATTCCTTATCACGCTTTTTTGTTGTTTTTTTGTTTTTAACTTTTTATTTTGAAATACTTCCCAACTTACAGCCCAGTTACAAAAATAATAGAAACTCCATACAGACTCCAACATACCCTACTTTACTAGACACCCAAATGCTCCAACATTAGTATTTTGACACATTCGCTGTATCATCCTATCCATATTTCCATCTGTGTATTTGTCAATCCATTTTCTGATCATTTGAGTGCAGATTGTATACACCATGCTTCTTAAACACTTTTTAACTGCCATGTACTTTTCCTAAGAACAAGGATATTAAAGTATGTGATGACCTTAAGTACAGTTATCAAATTAAAGAAATTTAACATTGATATAAAGCTTACAGTCAATATTCCAATTTTTTTCATATGTCCCAGTGATGTCTCTTTGAGCCTTTTCTCTTCCCTTGTTAGATCCCATTCAGGATTATGTATTGCATTTAAATGTCATTATCTCAGTTGTTCTCCCTCCCTCCTTCCCTCCCTTCCTCTCTTTCTTTAACGTACATATGGCATAACCCTTCAACTACCCACAAGCACACCATTCAGTGGGATGAATCACAGTCACAATGTTGTGGTACCCACACCATCTTCCTTTTCTTAAGGATTGCCATCCTCTCAAACAGAAACTCCTACCCCTGTTACACATTAACTCTCCATTTCCCCTGTCCCCTGCTCCTGGCAAACTGTCTTCTAATTTCTGTCTTAGTAAGTTGTATATTCTCTGATGTTTTCTCAGTGGTTACCACTGGGTTTAAATTTAACATCCTAAATCTATCTATAACAACCACATTTGCTTTGGTATCAACTTAATTTTAGTTGTATACATGAATTGTGTTCATGTACTCGTCTTTCTCCACTCGTTTATGTACTTCTTGGGGCAAATGACATGTTTATATACTTATCACGCTTTTTGCATCTGTAAAATGTCATAATAATACCTACTTTATAAGGTTATTAGGAGAAACAAATGATATAAATATCTTCAAATAGGCATAATCTAAGTTTTTTTTTCAAGGCATACTTTACTTTCCCTCTGCTGTAGTGTGTGTTCATATTCATTGAGCTACACAAAATATATCAGTACTACAGTAATCACTCAGTTGAAGACAATGGAAGGATGGAGAGTGACTAGAGGGCTAGATTAAGTATTTATTCTAACAGATATTTTGCATTCCTACCATGAGCTTGGCACTGAGAATTCTGCAGTGAAGAAGGCCCACACTAAAGCTCAAGGAGCTTTTTGTTGTTATAGCACAACTTACATATTTCAAATGGACAAAATTAGTATCATTTATAACACCTTAAGATAAATTGCCCCTGAATAGGAGTTTCCTTTCCAGAACTTTGAGGTCTACACAATATATCTGGAAAATCTACAATTGTTGAAAATAGTGCTTAAATCAAATGGGGGTGGGGAGTGGGCCCATTGTTTTCTTTTTGTACCAACACTGCTGAGACACTGTTTTTCAAGCTACTGAGGGAGTTTCATTTTTTCTTTAGGCATCATTAGGCATTGAAGCTCGTGCAGGACAACTTTGATGCTATGTATGTGTGTGTGTGTGTGTGTGTATATATATATATATATAGCTCTTGGATCTACCATTCATATTAACTTCATATTAATTTTTGTAACAAATCTTAACAAATGGGGGTGCTTCTGAGTATTTAAGTCTACGTTCTATTTTAAGGCTATATATTCAGTTTTCATAAATTGTTCTTAGAGGCCCAATTATCCCTGTCCATCTTGTAAATGTCATGCCTTCATCATCTTCTAGACCCCAGCTAACTGTGCCATCTCCTATTCCTTTCTAGCCTTCTTTGAATTCTTCCAGAAGTCAGAAATTGCAAGAGACGTTTTCTCCCAAGCCTGTGGTGACTGCCACCTTGTGTTATCGTTGCTCTCAAGAAACTTAACCTAGCGAAGGATGGGATTTTGAGTTGTATGCTGAGGTGGTGAATTATGAGGGGAAGGGAAGTTCTTAAGGGATTTCAGAATGATAGAGTGGTTGGGCAATCTAGGGATAAGTTTGATCAGAAGAGAAATATGAATCACAACTAGGAAAAGTGGCTATTTTTCTTTACCCCTAGCCAACCTTAAATCTCCTTTCTGAGAACCTGCTTCTTGGGGAAGGCATGCAGTGCCAATAGGACTTGGTATTCCTATCCTCTTCCTCTCATCTACAGGAGATGACCTTGCCTTTCTACTCAAAACTCTTCCTTCTCTTCCCACCGTGTGATCCCATATTGTATCTTCATCCTTAGTACATGCTTCTGCTCAGTCTGTGTTTCAGCCATACCTATTACATGTTGGGCTCTGGACTGGACTCTGGGGCTTCAGAAAGGAACCTCACTCTCAAAGGACTCATTGGCAGAATCTAGCAAACAGATTGTGACTAAATGGAGTGAACAGTGCTGTGCCTATGTGTATTAGCCCAGGGTGCCACCCTGAGGAGTCAGAAGAGGCTTCCTCTAGGCAATGACCCCACCAGAATCTTAATGGTTGGGCAAAAGCACTGTCGCCCAAGAAGGGTCTACCTCCAACTGAACAGCTGGTGCAGTCTCTCAAAACCTGTATCAGAATACCCTCAAATGCCCACTTTCTCCCTTGCCCAATAGGCCAAGATCCATTCACCCACCCCCTCCCCAGTGCTAGCTGCACTGCTGTGGCCACATTGAGTCTCGGCCCAAGATGGAGGAGAAGTGAGGAAGCTGCTGCCTCAATATGGCTGGCTGAGGCTGCCCAAGGCCCTAGCAGGAGGAAATGGATAAGTACCAAATCTAAAAGGAAATGGCAGCCTCACACCTTATCAGAGGACAGCAGTTTCCTTATTCCTGCCCCAACCTCTGGCCAAGTCAATATGCCACAGCAGTACAGCCAGTTCAGGGAGAGGGGGTGGGGTGGGGACAGGATTGTAGGGTACAAAAGGTATAGAACTGTGGGCTAGAGTGGAGGTGTACAGACCAGTTCATGATTTCACTGTTCCCAAACAGAAAGTGCTGGCTTTTGACTTAGGCTGGTGGTGGAGGAGATGGAGAGAAGATTCAAAAGACAGTTGACAGGCAGAAACAATAGGACTTGGTGATAAGTGCCCACAGGGGAAAGGGAGGAGTCATAGCTCCCAGCCATAAGTGTCCTCCCCCAGGGTGAGATCACACACACACACACACACACACACACACCCCTCTTCCTGGCAATCCTCGAGATCATATGAGCAGCTCAAGGGGCTGTAGCCCATTGCTCTGCCCACTGCTTGGCAAGTTACTCTGGGTTCCAGTTTGATAAGGAAAGACTTCCTGTGGTGGAAACCAAAAAGAAGGGAAAGAGCTTGTCCATTCCTGCCAGAAGGTTGTGGGAGAAAGAAGATGGCCAAAGCTTTGTGTCCATTGCATGCCCTATGGCTCCTGGAGTGGGCACAGCTGCTCTTGGGACCCAGTACTGTCCCGCCATCCTGGGCCTTGAACTTGGATCCACTGCAGCTCACCTTTTACACAGGCCCCAATGGCAGCTACTTTGGGTTCTCGTTGGACTTCTACAAGGACAGCCGTGGGAGGTGAGCCCTGCCTGAGAGAAATTTGGGTGTTGGGAGAGAGAAGGAACCCTCCACTCTGTCTCTGCTTCTGTGGGTTTTGAGTTCCCCGTTTATGATGGAGGTTCAACAAGATGACTTCTGGGTCTATAGGGGCTGAGCTGTGATCAGGAATGCTAGGGAGGGACTGACTCCAGTGAGGATGTCAGGGAGGGAGCAGCAGGGAGGAGATGTGTACTGAAACCACAGCAAGAATAAATGGAAGACAAACCTTGACCCACTCCACCCTCATCCCCTAGAAATACAGAGAGGAGCATATATCCTAAATTGACTTGCAAAACTGTGAAGTTATCTACCTATCCCCCACCTTGCACTTCTTTCCCCTCATCCCCGTCCTCTAATCATAGATATTTGAAAGAAGCAATGGAGTTTTAAGGTTGGGATTAAATAGGTTGGGGTTAGACTGTCAGGATTAGAGAGCTGGATTATTCTCTTAATAGTTTTATGCTGAGTTAGTTACCTATTTTGGTGGACACTGTGCTGCCCAGCTTTGGAGAGGGACAGTGGCAGATAGCCTTCAGGTGTTCCTTGTGAAATTTCTTCTGAAGACAGTTAACTCTCGCAAAATCAAGTCCCCCTTCCCAAGATGGCTCACATCTAATGACTGATGAATTCAGGGCATGGTGGTGGGGTGTATAAGGGTCTGACCTTCTAGCCTCAGCTCAGGACATTTCTGAAGTGTTCTCCAGAATGCCCCAGCAGAGGAGAGACAGGCGACAAAGTTGTCATTGGGTCTGCATCTCTGCTTGACCTCCTCTGCCCACTCCTGTTTCCCCTCGTTTCCACAGGTGTTGATCTGATCCCAGGGCCACTTCTTGGTAAACATCCTGTGGGGTTTAAAAATATACACACACACACACACATAGCATTTTATTGCGCACTTTTATGCATTTGACTAGCACAATGCTAAATGCCCTTCATACATTAATTTACTCCTTATAGCTTTGATTGGTTGGTATTATCCCCATTTTACATGAGGTCACACTCTCTGAAAGATTAAATGATTTTGAGCAAAGTCACCTAGTAAATGGCGGAGTTGTGATTGGAACCTAGATCTGCAAGAGGCGCTCTCTGGCTTCCCTCATTCTCCTTTACCATTGAAACCAGTTCTCAAGAAAAGATGTGGTAACAGTCTAATAGTCTCCAGATAGATGTTCTAGTGAGCATGTGAACCCTTGGCTTTTGGGGGGACAGGGGGTGCGGGTAGGGGAGGTGGGGATGATGTATGTAGTAGCTTGGGAGATCTTTTTCAGTAAGGATATCAAAACCCCGGTGTTCAAATCAAACTAAACGGTATAGTCCCAGCTTTACCCTAAGCAAATGATTTGCCCTGGCTGGGAGACAGTTTCACTATCCATAAAAATATGAGGTTGGCCTCCACGGTCTGGGAAGTCTTGTAGAGGAAGGATGGTCCAGCGCTGTCCACGGCATAACGCCCTTCTGGGCAGTGTACCCAGCATGGGCGCCAGGGCACGGGGCACACCGAAATCCGCGCGGTGCTCACCCAGCTCTCCTACTCAGCGTGGCCATTGTGGTGGGTGCCCCACGGACCCTAGGCCGTGGCCTGGAGGAGACAGGCAGCGTGTTCCTGTGCCCCTGGAGGGCCGAGGGCGACCAGTGCACCTCGCTGACCTTCGACCTCAGTAAGTCATAAGCAAGGAGGGAAGGGGAAGGGGCCAAAGGAGGCGTGGACGGTGCGCTTCAGGCCCTCACCCCTTCTACTCTCCAGGCGATGAGAACCGGAAGACTGGCTTCCAAACCTTCCAAATCTTCAAAGCTGGACAAGGACTGGGGGCATCGGTCGTCAGCTGGAGGGACAACATTGTGGTGGGCGCCCCAGGACAAGGCACTGAGAGCAGGCAGGGGCAGGGACATGTCTGGGGGGCTGGAGAGCGAGCCTCGCCCTTCCCCAATCTCCTGTGGCCTTGCCCCAGGCCTGCGCCCCCTGGCAGCACTGGAACGTTCTAGAACCAACCGATGAGGCCGAGAAGACGCCCGTAGGTAGCTGCTATGTGGCTCAGCTCCAGAGCGGCCGCCGCGTGGAGTACTCGCCCTGCCGGGAGGTCACCATGAGCAAAGTTTACGCGAAGAAAGGCTTTGGTAAGCAACTCCACTCTGTTCCTTTTTGGCCCCGCCCACTACGGTCACTTAACCCTGCCCTTGAATTTGAGCCGCCCTTAATTTGATCCCTCTCTATGCGCTCAAAGGCGGTGCTTTGCATCTGGCATCGCCCAAAGGCCCAGCTCCTAGTCCGGCCTCGCCCCCACCGCTTCAAGGCCACGCCTCTACACATCACATGGTCCCGCCCCCCATATGGCTCCGCCCCGCCAGGCGCGGGGGTCCACGCTTCCCGGTCCAACCTTTCTCTGACTGCTCCTACTTGCCTCCTCTAGGAGAAGACCGGCGCTACTGCGAAGCGGGCTTCAGCTCCGTAGTCACCCAGGCAAGTAGGGAGTATGAGCCGCGTGGGGCCAGCCTCCGAACAGGGCTCCCTCTCACCTCCCGGGCTTCTTTTCAGGATGGGGAGCTGGTGCTCGGAGCCCCTGGCGGCTATTTTTTTGTAGGTAAGTGCTCCACACCTTCGGTATACCTCCCTCTCTTCTCGCGGCTTCGTGCCTCCGGGAGACCACAGGTGTCTGTGACCCCACACTCCCTGTCCTTCCTATCCTAGGTCTCCTGGCCCGGGCTCCAGTCGCCGATATCATCTCGAGTTACTCCCCGGGCACTGTCTTGTGGCACTTGTCCACCCAGAGCTTCACCTTCGACTCCAGCAAATCAGAATACTTCGATGGCTACCGGGGTAACCCTGGCACCCCCTGGCACCGCCCTTCCAGGCTTCCCAACATCCTAAGAGTCACCACCCACCCCAGCCGTCAGGTCCTCCCCCATGCGGGAGTCCCCACACCAACCCCGGCTAGCCAGCCCTACCGCCTAAGGCGCCTCCACCCTCTGCTCCCGCAGCTTCACCGCAAACTGCCTACCTGCCCTGCGCCCCTACCTGTCCTTTCCCGTCGGGGACCTGGAGCGCGCAGGTCTGGGCCTCTAGACGGCTTCAGTTTCCGCATCTATACCATGCAGGGTTTGGACTGGGTGGTCTCTGAATCCCCTCCTTCCTCGCCCTCGGCCTCTTCCCTCACCACCCGGAAAGACTAATTCACGCTGTATCCTCAGGGTACTCGGTGGCCGTGGGCGAATTCGACGGGAATCCCAATACTACAGGCAAGAAAACCCCTTAGGGGACGGACTTGGGGCGCCCAGACAGGGGAGAAACACCTCGGAACCCCACCCGAAATCCCTGGGTGCAGTTTGGGGAGTGGAGGGCGGGTAAGCTCAAGGCGCTCATTCGCTGGGCGGGACTCTCCCCAGAGTATGTCTTCGGTGCCCCCACCTGGAAATGGACCCTGGGAGCGGTGAGTGACCCCCGCCCCCCCCACTCGGCTTCCCAAAGCTCCCGACTGCAGATATCCTCACAACATTCCCCCTATCCTCACAATGCACCTTGAGCGGGAGGCTGGGGTGGGAGGCGGGAATGACGCCCTTGTCTGCGCGCCCCCTGCAGGTGGAGATTTTGAGCTCGGACTCCCAGAAGCTGCATCTGCTGCATGGAGAGCAGGTAGGGGCGGGATCCCGGGGGGAGGGAGTGGATGGCCGAGGCAGGAAGCCTGAGACCCCAGGATATGCTGCGGGATAGGGAAGGACGATGTCCGAGAAAAGGTTCTGGGTCCAGTGCTGCGAATTAAGGTGTCCTCGTCTTCCTGCAGATGGCTTCATATTTCGGGCACTCGGTGGCTGTCACTGATGTCAACGGGGACGGGTGAGGAGGGAGGCACCCCACTTAGCCGTGTTGGGTCTCAAGTCACCAGAGGCGCGGGCTGCCCTCCTTTGCTTGTCCCCACTCCCACCTGACCACCCAGACCAAGCGGAGGGTGGGCGTGGGCGAGATTTCACCCTGGCTCCTAGCACCCCCATTTCCCATCCCACGCAATAACCCGTCTGGCCCGCAGGAGGCACGACCTGCTAGTGGGCGCGCCGCTGTACATGGCGAACCGCGCAGACCGCAAGCTGGCCGAGGTGGGGCGTGTATATCTGTTCTTGCAGCCCCGCGGCCCCCACACGCTGGGCGCCCCCAGCCTCCTGCTCACCGGTACACAACTCTACGGGCGATTTGGCTCGTCCATCGCAGCCCTGGGCGACCTCGACCGAGATGGCTACAACGGTGAGGATCCAGAGGAGCCCAGATTGCTGCAGAGGGGTTAACAGCCACTACACAGAGCTTGGACATGACCTGCAGCAGTGGGAGCCAGGAAGGGCTTTAAGCAAGACTGACCCCCTCATCTATGTGGTTTAGACATGAGGCTGTGAGTGGAGAGCACATGGGAAAGTTAAAGGACACCAATTAGGATGTGATTGCATTAGTCCAAGCAAGAGATGGTGACCACCCACTGGTGGGTTTTGGTGGTGGAGTTAGAGAAAAGGGCAACTCCACAGATATTTAGGATTTATACTACTAGCACTTGATGGGTGACTGAATGTAAGGCTAAGGGAGAGGGAGGAGTTGGGTAGGTGGTGGTGCCCTTTACTGCCACAGGCAACTCAAGGCTGTGCAGCAGGTTTGGGGGTGAATGGGCGGGATCAGCAGGTCAACTGTGGATCTGCTGAGCTTCAAAGGCTTCGGAGCATTAGGTGGAAATACCTAGAGAACAGTTGCATGTGGCTTCCCCCACTTCCATGAGAGGTCTGAGTCGGAGACAAGGATCTGAGGAGGGTAGATGAGATCCCCAGAGGTCTGTGAAATGAGAGGAGGCCCGGGACAGAGCCACCGTGAGCAAGAGCATTTAGGGGACTCACAGAGGAGGTGAGTCTGGGAAGGAGACAGAGAAGAAGAGTGCAGACAGATAGAAAGGAAACCGGGAGATCTGATAACCAAGAACCAAAGGAAGAGAGTGCTTCAAGCAGCAGGGTATGGGGCAGGATGGCTATGGCTACTGCTGAAAGATACAAATTAAATGGGGCTGGAGAAATATCCACGGGCTTTAGCAAGTGGGTATGACAGTGGTGACAGTGAAAAGAGCCACTTCAGGGGAGGTTGGGGACAGAAGCCAAAATACCTTGGCATGAATGGGGGTGAAGGTTTGGAGGCAGCCAGTGTAGACAGCTATTTCAACCAGTTTGAACAGTGAGAGAGGAAGGATGATCATTGAACAGAGAGGAGGGTCAAGGGAAGGTTATTTTAATTGGAAGAATATGGAGTAAGTTAAATGTGGAGGAAAATTATCCTGTGGGGAAACAAGAAGGGGAGATGATCCAGAGGAGGGTCCCTTCAAAGCTGGGGTGGGACTCTCAGCCCAGTGGTGGCGGTGAAGGACCCATGCATAGATGGAGGAGAGTGGGTGTAGATTAATTGCAGTTTGCTTGGTGTGGAGATGCCTATGGCTTCTCTTTATGAAGCACATGATGAGGTCATCTACTGAAGAAAGTGGGGGATGGGAGCTTGACAGAATGGAGAAAGTTGTAGTAGGTGCTGCACCGACTGTGACAGGGAGCTGACCAAAAACCCCTACATGACTGCTAGACAGCACCAAGGTCTCTGGTGAAGGTCGGAGACCACGAAATTGGTGTCCCAATTTGCACTGTCTGTCCAGCAACCCTGGCTGCAGGTGGATATTGACTGATGAAAGTGGGGTCTGGTCAGGCTTGCCCAGGACTGGCAATGGGGCAAGAAGGCTGAGGATATGGCAAGGCTGGCCAAATGGTCAGGAAATAAATGAAGAGACAAGGAAGCCAACAGATGGGGAAAGAGTGGAGGCCAAGGACACTTTGGGTGAATTCTGCATAACTCAATCAGAAAAAGCATAAAGAGATTTAAAAGAAAAGAAAAAACTACACCAGAAAAACATACCATAAACAAAGTCAGAATACAAAGGAAAGACACTTGTAAAATACATATCAAAGATCTTAATTCCCATCATAGGTGAAGACCTCTTACAAATCAGTAAGGTTGTAATAATTAGCTAACCCCCTCCCAAATAAATTTCCAAAGGTTATCCCCAAAATTAGTAGTGATGACATGCCCACTGTGTGGCTCTGGGTCTGTATACATGCCCACTGTGTGGCTCTGGGTCGGTATGATGGAAGTGTAACAGGGAGAAGATCCCTAGGGGATGAGAGGGCCAGGATGTAATAGGTCTCTGTTACTTAATCTGGGATGGCATTTTTTCATTAAATGGGAATAATAATACACAACTTTCAAGATTAAGTGAGAATCATGTCAGATATATTTACCTCAATAGATAGTGAGAGCTGTGACTTTTTGTGACAGTTCCTACTTTACGGGTTTCTCCTACCCAACTGTACACTCCTGGAGGGCAGGAGGGCTGCCTCCTTGACCCAGACCATTGCACCCCTCTCCTGGATTCCTGCAGGTCTGCCCCGAAAAGCAGTTTTACAGGTCCACCTGCAGAGATTGTGTAACAGTCCCTCTCTTCCTGTTACTCCCTCCAGATGTGGCAGTGGCTGCCCCCTATGGGGGTCCCAGTGGTCGGGGCCAGGTGCTGGTGTTCCGGGGTCAGAGTGAGGGCCTGAGCTCACTCCCATCGCAAGTCCTGGACAGCCCCTTCCCCGCAGGCTCCGGCTTTGGCTTCTCCCTTCGAGGTGCCACAGATATTGATGACAATGGATACCCAGGTGCCTCTAGACTCCCTCCAGCTGGACAAGAAGGGCCTTGGGCATTAACTGGAATTGCTGGGAGATAGAGCCAGGGGCCCATGCCTGACCTGGTGCCCCACTGAGAGCTCTGACCTATCAGAGAGGCTGGGATACCAGCAGTGCAAGGTCAAACCTCCAAAGAGGAAAGAGGTGTGGGGAGCCCCTGCCCTCCCTAATGGCCAGTCCTGACACACACACCCTCCCCACCCCAATATCTGTAGACCTGCTAGTGGGAGCTTACGGGGTCAGCAAGGTGGCTGTATACAGGTGAGCACTGGGTTCAGGGACAGGGTGGGGGAAGGCACACAGGATGGGGCGGCCTACACCGTCAGGGGAGACCAGGCCAGACGCGGCCACAGTGGCAGTCCTCCCCATCTGATCAGAGCTCAGCCAGTGGTGACAACCAATGTCCAGCTACTAGTGCAAGATTCACTGAATCCTGCTGTGAAGAATTGTGTCCTGCCCCAGACCAACATACAAGTGAGCTGGTGAGGAGGCCAAGAGCATGGGCCAGGCAGGCTCTGGGACCTCAGGGGAGGCCTTAGTCCCTGAGCCCCACTTGTGACTTTGCAGCTTCGACATCCGGATGTGCGTGGGAGCCACTGGGCACAACATTCCTCAGAAGCTGGGTGAGTGGCATGGCGAGGGCAGGAAGGTGGGGGGCTGGGCTTCCTCCAGAGGCTGGCCAGGGAGGGCTTGACTCTTGGCTCACCCTGCCAGGCCTAAATGCTGAGCTGCAGCTGGACCGGCAGAAGTCACGCCAGGGCCGGCGGGTGCTCCTGCTGGGCTCTCAACAGGCGAGCATCACCCTTCATCTGGACCTGGGTGGAAAGCACAATCCCATCTGCCACACTACCAAGGCCTTCCTCCGAGTATGCCCAGGCTGGGGCTGGGTAGGGCTGGGTATACAGAGCTCACCCACAGGGCTTGTTCACCCAGCCCTAGGGTACCAGGGCTGGGCACTGTTTGTCTGGGATAGTCAGTGGGATGTGGCCCCTGCTAGCCAGGAAAAGGTGGGGTGTGTGTGGTAGCATGGTAGCCTGACTTTTGCCCTCTTCCCCAGGATGAGGCAGACTTCCGGGACAAGCTGAGCCCCATTGTGCTCAGCCTCAATGTGTCCCTGCAGCCCGATGAATCTGGAGTGGTCCCTGCTCTCGTGCTGCATGGAGACACACACATCCAGGAGCAGGTGGGCGGCTGGGGGTAGGCAAGGGAGGTGCCGGACCTCTGCCAGAAAATCGAGGTCAGAGTTAGTGTCCAAATCATAATTGTAACACCCAAATCTTGATGTCACCTCTGATCTCTGATGTCATTCTACACCTAATGAAAACCCGCGTATCTCAGTATCCCCTTAACTCTGATATGAACTGCAAGTGTTGATGCCACCTTTGAACTCTGATGTGAATCCATAAACCCTGACATCACCACCAAAACCCTGACATCATCCCAAACCTTAATGTAAATCCCAGAGCCCTGATGTCAGTAAAACTCCTTTTCATCCTCAGACTTTGTTATTCCCTATATCTTGAGGTGAATCTCAAGCCCGATGTTGTTTTCCTTACTCTGATGTGACCCCAAACCTCACATGCCCCCAACTTACCCATGCACCTGATGTGCCCCTTTAGACCCGAATTATCCTGGACTGTGGGGAAGACGACCTGTGTGTGCCCCAACTTCAGCTCACTGCTAACGTGTGAGGAGACAACCCCCAACTCCACCCCCACCCCAACCCCACCCCGCTCTTCCCTGCCTGCCCTGGTGAGGCCCCCACTCCACCTGGGTACCAATCCTCTGTCCTCCCGCCCTCTCCTCCCCACAACCCTGGGCCTGGGTCCTGCCTCCCCGGCTTCACCCCCTTCCCCCACAGGGCAGGTTCCCCACTCCTCATTGGGGCCGACAACGTGCTACGGCTGCAGATGATTGCTGCCAACGAGGGCGAGGGGGCCTACGAAGCTGAGCTGGCTGTGCATCTGCCCCCGGGGGCCCACTACATGCGAGCTCTCAGCGACACTGAGGTGAGGCCCCCACCCTGAGGGTGCTACAGGGACCCGGGAGGTGCAGGAGCCTTGGCTCTCCTCTCCCCATTTGGAGAGCTCCCACGACTCTTATGCTTTGCTGTAAAAGCTGTCATTCATTCATTCATTTCATAAAGGGAATTGCTAATGCACAAAATCCAGGAACTCTGTTATAAAGCCAAAACCAAAAATGGCTTGAGAACAAATATTAACAGGAATCTCTGTTAATAATTGATAATTTCCTTCCCGTCTTTTTAATCAACATTGACCCACACTTACATATGTACACATATATATATATTTATTTATTTTATTTTATTTTATTGATGTAGTGTAAAACAGTGGGGTCATACTCTTTGTAATGTTTCATGTTTTATTTCTAAAATAAAAATTCATTGAAGAAAATAATTTATTGCTACATCAGTATATAAAGTAGAACATGGCAGTCCCTTGAACTCTCATCCCAAGAGATACCCCCTTCACTACCCTGGCACAAAAATCTTTTCAGACTTTCCAAGGGAGCTTAAATATATATGGGACATGATAAACCTTGAAGACTTCATGTTGAGTAAAATAAGCCAGACACAAAAGAACAAATATATGATCTCACTGATATGAAATAACCAAAATATGCAAACTCCCAGAGACAAAAAGATTACAGGGTACCAGCAGTGGGATGAGGGAGGGGAATGGGGAGTTAATGCTTAATGGGTGCAGAGTTTCTGTTTGGAGTGATGGAAAAGTTTTGGTAATGGAAAGTGGTTAAAATGGAAAACATTATGCCTAAATGTTACCACAATAAAAGTAATACAGTAATAAATTATATATATAGGATGCTCTGTAATCAGCTTCTTTTCGAATCTGCCTCCCGAAAGGGCTCTGAAAGGCTTATCTGTAACCCAAAGAAGGAGAATGAGACCAAAGTGGTACTGTGTGAGCTGGGCAATCCCATGAAGAAGGAGGCCAGGGTGAGTCCTAGGCCCAGGGGCTCCCAGACAGCCAGGGTTTTAGGGGCTGGGTTTGGATGCAGATAGCTCTGGGTTGGAATCCTGGTCTTCATATTTTCTAGCTGTGTTCTTTTGTGAGTGACTTTCCCTCTCTGAGTGGGTGTCTTGGTAATGGAGGTAATAATGGGGACTTTGGAGGGTGAGAGTGAGGACTGGAGGCCCCATGCAGGGTGGGGCTGCCCAAAGGGGGTATTTAGCGTTGACTTTGGCCATCTCCTTTTCCCAGATAGGAATCATGATGTTGGTGAGTGTGGGGGACCTAGAAGAAGCTGGGGAGTACGTGTACTTCTGGCTGCAGATCAGGAGGTACCAGACTGGGAGGCACCCCACCACCCTTCTCCTGTCTGACCCCAATGCAGAGACCCTCAGGTCCCCTCCAGACTGAAGAGTTTTCTGAGTTGCCTGCTTTTCAGAGCTCCCTCTTCCCCTTTTTCCCCAGAGACCTGTTTCTGAGTCTTGGAGCCCTAGGGAAAGTTCCTTCTCTTCCCTGGTCAAACTTTAATGTGGCATGCTGTTTGTGGAATTAGTTCCCCCTGAGTCCTCTAAAATTCTGGCCCTCCCCCAAAGAGTCCTGATTTTCACTCTTTCAGTGACCCTGACCTGCCTCTCCTCACTCCCTCCCCTCCAGCAAGAACAGCCAGAATCCAAACAGCGAGATTGTGGCACTGGATGTGCCAGTCCGGGCAGAGGCCCATATGGAGCTGCGAGGGTGAGAGGCCAAGGATGGATAAGGGAGATGGCAAGCTGGGCCAAAAGTTCAGGGTACCCTGGGGAAGCCCGCCCAAGCTGGTCAAGGGGGGTTAAGCTCACCTCCAGGGCTCGGGCATCTGCAGGAATTCCTTTCCAACCTCCCTGGTGGTGGCAGCCGAAGAAGGCGACAGGAAGAATAGCTCAGACAGCTGGGGACCCAAAGTGGAGCACACTTATGAGGTAGGAAGGTGCCACTAGGCTCTAGGCTGGGATAGAAGGGTCCTAGGAGCTGGGGGCTGGGGGCTGAGCCACCTGACATCCTGCCACCAACCTCCCCCACTCTGCCCCCCCCCTCAGCTTCACAACAATGGCCCTGGTACTGTAAGTGGCCTCCGCCTCAGCCTCCAACTCCCTGGCCAGTCCCAGACTTCTGACCTGCTCTACATCCTGGATGTGCAGCCCCAGGGGGGGCTCCAGTGCTCCTCACGGCTTCCCTACAACCCCCTCAATGTGAGAACCTGGGTGGAAGAAAGAGCTGTGGGGGTGTCCCCAGACCACAACCAGGGCACCTCCGGTAGGGAGACAGGCAGACCGTGTGCCTGACACCCCTTTGCCTCCCCAGCTGAACCAGAGCCTGCCCACCCCCAGCCCGCCCCCCGATTTCCCAGCTGGTCACCAGCGGGAGCGAAGACAGGCATTCCTGCCGGGCTGGCAGCAGCCCTCGGAACTCCAGGATCCAGTTCTCCTGGTGAGCAGGCTCTGTGGTGTGGGGCCACCCTGGGGTCCAGAGAACAGAGGGACTGGAGGACAGGGAAAGGCACCTGAGTCTCACATGGTCTCATGGGGGCCACCCCTGCCCCATGGAGTCCTCCAGGCCCAGAAACATGAAGGATTATGCTGGGCTTGGGTCTGGGGTGGGATGGGGGCACTTGCATTTTTTAAGGTTTAATGTAAGGTTCCCAGCACACACACACACACACACACACACACACACACACAAAAGCCAAAGCAGGGTTACAAAATTTCTGAGTTTTCAATGCTCTCTGATGACCCAATTCTTTCCGCCCTCTCCCTGCATCTTTGGGACTCTGTGAGCAACTCCATTTAGAGATAACGTCCGAAACGTGAATCTGAGACCCTTCCTGAGGGAGAGGACTGAGCTCCCTTGGTCCCCTCTGGGGTGGGTCCTTGGGGTGAGAGGATGATGGGTCGGGAGGGGCCAGGACCTGATGATGCGTCCCCTCAGAGCTGCGACTCAGCACCCTGTACTGTGGTGGAGTGTGAGCTGCAGGAGATGGCGCGCGGGCAGCGGGCCATGGTCACCGTGCAGGCCTTCCTGCAGCTGCCCAGCCTCCGAGAGGTGGGGCGGGACCAAGGGGCGGGGCCTGTCATTGTGGGGCGGGGCCTGCCCTTGAGGGGTGGGTTTTTCTGGAGGCGGGAGCCTGGTTTGCTCGGGAAGAGGCGGGGCTTCAGGTGGCGGGAACTGAGTGAGGGCGGGGCTCACGTTGGATGGGGGCAGGATTAGCTCAAGGGTAGGGCTCCCCAGGGAGGTGTCTGGGGCTTGGACTCCAGTCACCAGTAGGTCTCATGTGGATGTACGTGCCTCCTCCTCACCACCATCCAGAAGCTGCTGGATCAGTTTGTCCTGCAGTCCCATGCGTGGTTCAACGTCTCGGGCCTTCCCTACGCTGTGCCTGCGCTCGGCCTGCCCAGTGGGAAGGCTCTGGTGAGTCTGGAGGAATGGCGGAGGAGGAGAGGAGTCCTGTGGAACCCACTGGTCTTCCTATAAGTCGGTGCTCAGCTCACTGGGGGTCACCAGCCTGCCCGTTGGAATACTGATGGAAGGTAGATGTCATGGCAGGGGCTGACGGGGCCACGGGTTTGCCCCCAGGTGCAGACGCAGTTGCTTCGGGTTTTGGAGGAGAGGGACATTCCAATCTGGTGGATCCTGGTAGGCGTGCTGGGTGGCCTGCTGCTGCTCACGCTCCTGGTCCTGGCCATGTGGAAGGTGAGGCGTGAGGGAGGGTGGGGTCACCAGGTGGGCCAGGTTTAGCCCTGCCCCACCTCACAGGGAGGCAGGCAGAGAAGGTGGCTCAAGTGGGTGGCCCAGGGCCCATCTGCCTCATCTCCACTGTTAGAATGTCATTCTTCGGAGAGCCTCTGCCCCAGGACAGATCCTTGGAAAGGGAGGCCTTGGAGTCCTTATGATTCCTTCTCCCCTGAGAGAAGGCAGGGAATGAGTCCTGCCCTCAGGAATCTCCAGGCTGCTGAGGAGGCAAGACTGTACCTCCTCCCGGCTCTATCCTTCTCCACTCCTTATGAGGCCCCCCTGGGTCACCCCCCATGCTGCACCTGGAGAACTCTGCAGGCTGGGCTGGACCTGAAGTTCTCAAACTTTTAGGGAAAATCATACATTAAACCTGTAATAATCAAATACATATCATCATGTGCTAGAATCATATAGAGTCACAGGTGATAGTATTTTACGAAAAATTCACGAGAAAAAAATGAAAAACATTATTTTTTTTTAAAGCTATTTGTTATGTGCATTACCTCTGAATAAGGAAAGAAAGGTACACACAGTGAGTCCAGGGAGAGGACCTCCTGCCTGGCTGGTTTCTAGCCTACTCTCCCCACTGATGTTCTGGGGCTGAAAAATTATCTCCATACCCTGGCCCTGGTTTCCCCCAGGTTGGCTTCTTCAAGCGGAATCGGCCCCCTCTGGAAGAAGATGACGAAGAGGAGGACTGAGGGTGCAAGCCGCTCCCCTGATCCAGCAGAAAGGCCAGCATGGTGCCTGCTCTGCCCCTTCCTCTCTACTAAGTACCCCTCACCCCAACTCTGATCACTCGGGGGTTGAAGCTTCTCCAGGGGGTCTCCTGGTGGCCTCTCCTTCTCCACAAAAATGGGCCATCCCCTTTCCTGCTGCCTAATAAAGAGACCGGGTCTCCCTGCCCCCAGTGTGCTGCCTCTCCTTGGGGTCAGAGAAGGGGAGGGGGTACCAGAGGAGTGGCTGGTGTAGGGAGCCAGGGCAGATGGAAGTGTGAGTAGAGAGGGTCTCTGCCAGGGCAAACGCTGCAAATTGCTATCTCTAGGGAATGTCAGGGAGTAGGGAGTGGGGGTGGCAGGTGTGAGAGAAACAAGAGATAAAGAGTAACAGGGCCTCTGGGTGAAGCTGGAGGCCCCAGGAGGAGGGAAGTGGTCTGAGGGTGGGTGGGACAGGGGTTGGGGGCATCAGAGAAGGAGGTTGCATCCCCTGTGGACAGCTTTAAACTATATTTTTCATGATTTTGGAGGGGTAAACCTCGAAGTGATCTGAGACTGGGGAAAATAACACTCTGATGCCCCACTCCACCCCCCAAAAGTCCTTGAAAGCTGAGTTCAGAGTGAAGACAAACAGAGGGAGGCTGCTAAACCCTCAGCCTGAGGAAGGCAGGGTTGTGACAGGGAGGGGAAGTGGGCATTGCTCTCTGGCTGCCCTGCCATTGTTCCTTCTTCCTCACCAAGGAGAAGGGTCTTGAGTTAAGAAAGAAGGCACCAGGGCAGAGAGCCCTCAGGAGGGCGAGAAGTGGAAAATAACTCTCAAACTTTGGTGATTGGAAGTAGGGGATAGAGGTGGTGGGGTGGGGGGCAGAGGGGATGTCCACATGGAACCCTGAGAGATTTGTTGATTCATTTGTTCAGTAAATATGTATTGAGCACCTACCATGTACCATGTGCCTGGCACCATTCCAGGCACAGGAAATGGTGCCAGGCACAGGGATGGAGCAGTGAACAAAACAAAGTCCTTATCCTCAGGAACTTACATGCAACCAGGGGAAAGAGCTAAAGAATAAATAAATAAATCATCAGTGGTGGTAAGTGCTGGGAATAAAAATAAATGTAAGCAGATAGTGATAGAATGTATGTGGGTGTTGGGAGGAGGCTGATGTTTTTGGTAGGGTAGTCTTGGAAGGTCTCTCTGGGGAGGTAAGCAGGGAGATGAACGAATGAGCTGGGCAGCTGCTTGGGGGTAGTGTTCCAGATACAAAGAACAGCCAGTGCAAAGGCCCTGCAGTGGGAGCAGGATTGGTGTGTTCAAGCCAAGACAAGGAGACCCATGTGGCTGGAGGCAGGTGAGTGAAAGATCCAGGAGATGAGGTCAGAGAGGTGGCTGGGGCTAGGCAGGCAGCACCTTGTGGCCATGGGGTGGGGGGACTTTGGACTTGATACTAAGTGATGAGAGAAGCCATTAGTGAGCAGATTTACCTCACAAGAGCTGCTGGTATTTAATTCTATCCAAAGGGGTGAAAGATAAATTCTGGAAAAAATAGAACAAGTTGACATCCATGCCTAGGGAGTTCTAGAACAGTTTTCTAGTAGTGTGACTGAACATTTAGGAAAAACTTAAGCCGTGATTCTGGAATACCAGCCAAACTCCCTCTGACTCCACATTGTAATTGGATGGCCCCGGACAACTTACATCTTGATCCAGCAAGTCATCTGGCATTTGTCCTTATAGACAAGACCGAAATGTGAGCTTGATGATAGAGACTTGGATTTAGACCTGAACAAATCTGATAAAGCTAAAGGAAATCTCCAAGGGGCAGTCCCAAA
Source organism: Bradypus variegatus (assembly GCA_004027775.1). NCBI lineage: Eukaryota > Metazoa > Chordata > Mammalia > Pilosa > Bradypodidae > Bradypus > Bradypus variegatus. The sequence goes on along the minus strand of PVKY010000390.1, from coordinate 19,041 downwards.
GCTCCATCCCGGCCCAAGGCTGCTTGGCATTTTTAGGGGCTCCTTGAATGGAGGCAGAGGAAGCCACTTTTCACCCTGCAGATGGCTGCTGGCTGGCTGAAACTTTGCTCTAATACAATGGGCGACTGACGCAGATTCAAAGCAGCATTGACAGATTGTAAAGTTGGGTTGGAACCAACAAAATGAAATTCACCAGGGATGCATGCTAAGTCCTGTACTAAGGCTCCAAAAAAATGGGTTACATAAGAATAAGGACTGGAAAATCTGATTAGATGGAAAGTTTTGTTCAAAAAAAAATTATCTGGTAGTTTTGTCCACAATCTTATAACGAGGTGCCCTTAAGTCAGAAGGTGCCCTCCCTTCCCACCCAACCAGGAGGGAAGCCTGCTGCTGTCCTCGGGGATCAGGCCTTTGTCCTGTGTGTCCAGTCCCCTCCTGAGCACCAAGCTGTGAGAAAGAGAAACTGACAAGCTAGAGACAACCAGGAGAAGGTGACCAAATGAGATGAGGATTTGGCCATGCTGAGACTGAGTGATAATGACAACCATAAGGGTGGAGCCTGATGGAAACAGAGCTGAGCTGGGGCGGTTCAATAGCTACCTTCAAATGTGGGGTTCAGTGGCTGAGGAGGAAGGGAAAGACCTGATTTGTTGTTCATGAAGCTAGAACCCGTGGGATCAATGGGTGGTTCTCACTGAGCAATGGGCGAAAATAAAGGCAGTGCTGACCCCTCGAAGAACTTCCTAATCATTAGGACCGCCGCAATAGCTCTCATTACCTGGGCACAGGTGAGCCTGCGCCTTCACACACATCATTACCTCATTTAATCGGTACAACAACCCCGTGAGGTGGGGGTATTAAAATCCCCCCTTTAGAGAGAAGAAGACTGAGGACCAGAAAGGTAAGTCACCTTGCCCAAGGTTTAAATAAGAGGGAGAAACTAGACAAGAACCGAAGTCTGACGGTTTCCCAGGGTAGCTGCTCGCGAGCGACCCAACACTGCGTGGGTGTTTGAGCGGGGAGGAGGGGGCGGCAGAGCTGGGAATTCTTACACTTTTTTGAGACATTCTTCTATTGTATCCCCTTGACAGCGTGCTGTAAGCGCTAGCCCTTCTCTTCCCCCAAAATTTTGTACCCAATTTTGGGAGCTCTCGAACCCCATGTACTCCCGAGATTGGAACCTAATCGCTACGCACCCTTGCAATTCAGAGCCTGGTACCGCAGGGTTGGGGACGCAGCGAGTGGGGACCTGCGGGGTAGGCTGAAGGCGGAGATACCAGCGGGCGGAGCGCGGCTAGGAGGGGGCGGTGCCCGGAGGCCCGCGATGAGGGGCGCCGCCTGCAGGGGGCGCTAGCCGCGGCTCCGGGCGGAGACAATTGCGCTGAGCGGGCGCCGCAGCCGGAGCGGGAGCCGGAGCGGCGCGGCGCTGCGCCGAGCGGAGGCTGAGCGGGGCCGGCCGAGCGGGGCCGGGCGGGAGCCAGGCCTGGCCGAGCCCCGCGATGCCGCCGCCGAGTGGCCCCATCGTCCTCGCGCGGCTGCTGCCGCTGCTGGGGCTGCTGCTCGGCAGCGCCTCCCGGGCTCCGGGCAAGTCGCCGCCAGAGCCCCCCAGCCCGCAGGGTGAGTCTGGTCGGGAGGGGCCGCGATCGCGGGACTACACCCCTCGATCTGGGACCCGCCCGCCAGCCCCTCTCCGCGGGCCCTCGTGAATTTGGGGGCTTTTTATTTCCCGGATTTGGATGGGGGGAATTGGGGCGACCTGAGGTCGGTGCTTGTGGCGAAAGGTGGGGAAAGGGAAAGGAGACCCGGGGCTGGGGTCTCGGAGAGATCCAATGGGGAGGGCTAGGGTCCCCGGGGTCCCCGGGCTCCGCGCCGCCGCCCCCTCCCGCCGTGTCTTTCTCCCTCCTGGTCCGCGAGGCGGCTGCTGCCTGAGCTATTGTCTACCAAAGACACCCGCCCAGGGACGGGCTGGGGCGGGTGCGGGCTCCGCGGCCCCCTGCGGGTTCCTCGTTCCTGAATCGGGCTTGGTGGGGGCGCAGGCATCGGCTGCCACCCTGGGCCCGGACAGGAGCCGGGCGTCTAGAGCCGTTTTGAGGGGGGAGGGGATAACGGGGAGTGGGTGAGGCTGTTGGCGGGATTGATTGCTCCAATGGGGTCCTTCGCCCTGGAACTTGACAGTCCCTGGTCGGCCCCCCCCCAGGTTCAGGATTTGGGATGCACCAAATAAACGCTGATTAGCCCATGATGGAGGAGGGGCTGCAGTTGGGGGCTCTGGAAAAAGGGGTACATTATGAACCCAGATAAGGGCGCATGGCAGGGTTGTGGTCGCGGAGCCATGCTGAGCTGGCTGGCTGTTAAGCCTTGAGCATTGCCGGCTGGGAGGGCGGGTGCCTGGGTCCCCGTCCAGCAGGCATCCCCGGACTCCTGTCCCTAGCCCACCCGCAGGGCAGTTCTTCCCCTTCTCACATCTCCTTTGCAGTGGAGGAGACCCTCCCAGTGCCTCAGTGAGCCAGGTGGGTGTGTGAGATGGGGGTGGGGCTGGCTCTTGCAGCGAGGGAGGGTGCGAGGGCGAAACCACCACCCCACACTGGCCGCCTGGGCTGTCAGGGGCCTCGGCCCACCCCAGCCCTGCATGGATATCCCTGCCTTCTGCCCAGCACCTCAGCTACTGATTGCCCCTCCCCCGCCTCTGTGCCCCTTCATTGCTTGAAACAGCCTCTCCACCCCCCACCCCCCCATAAAGGAGCTGGCAGGAAAAGCAGGGGTGTGTGTGTCTGGATGAGGGAAGTGGGGTCCAGATAGAGGGGGGGTCGGATTTCCTTCTGGAATGAAGCAGGGCTGAAGCTGGGAGAGGTGGCTACCATATGGAATGCTAGGCTTCGAGGAATAGGGAAGAACATTCCCCCAGCCTCAGTATCCCCTGTTCTTTGAAGGAGGAAGTGTCTCTAGTTTTTTAGGAAGCCCCTCCCCCAGGCCCCCGCACCTCAGGGGAGGGAGTCTAGGGGATTGGCTGGAATACTGCCAGGATTGGGGGCTCTCCCAGGCCCCTCGCTGGCTGGGAGCCCAGGCTGATGAGAAGGGAGAAGGGAATCTGACAAGCACCTGCCCCCTGCCCCTCAACTTGGCACTGATGCCACCTTCAGGCCTTACCTGCCCACCCCCATTTTCTGCCCACCCCCATTTTCTGCCCACCCACCCCTACCCCTGCCACCTCCCCTCCATTGAGGTTCTAGCCCTGGAACCCCAGAAATTCCCTCAAATGACCATATTCCCAATGCCTGGGTCCCCTCCTCCCAGCTGCTCCATCCAGCTGCTCCTAGCTGGGGGTGGGGGTGGGAGTGAGCCCGACCCCTCTAGCTTCTCAGAATTCCTTCTGGGAGGTGGTGGAATGCGGGTGGGGGAGCTGCCAGCTCCTGGAAGAACCACAGAGTGGCAGAGGGTTGGGTGTGTGCACCCTAAATGGTTGGGCTCGGGCCTGGGAGTGGAAGGAAAAGGAGGTGGGCTTAGTCGGACAGCTGGATGGAATGCCAGGGGCAGGTGTGGTGCTGGCTCTGGAGTTGGAAGCCTGAGATCAGACACCTGTCACTGTGGAGTGTTAGGCCCTACCCATGAGGTCTTTCCAATGTCTCTGTGACCCCCTGATCTCCCTGTGCCCTGCTCTTCCTCCCACATTTGGACTCCCCTAGGTCTGTGTCAAGCACCCAGCCCACTCCCAACCTGCCCCCAGTGGGTCCCGGACAGATGCCCCATATCTTCCCAGGCAGGACACCTACTATTCTCCATTAGACAGGGGTGAGGCACCTTCTTGAGGAATGGACTAGGCCCAGTGGGAACAGGTAGGTCATGGGACAGAGCAGAGGGGCTACCTGGGGAATCCATGGGAACATCTCAGGGCCTGGCCCTCCCTGGTCACCCCATCTGAGCTCAGGACACCTGTAGGCCCCACCTGACCAGACTGGCAGACCAGGCAGCTCTGGAAGGCTTGGGCTTCCTTTACCAGCTCCCTCTGCACAAGTTCCCCTTGGGCCTGTGTCGGCCCCCCCAGACCTCCTTCCTCTTCCCCTTGCCAGGGCCCCAGCTCCCTGCTGGATCTCCTGGGAGGAATGAGGGTGTTGTCATGGTGACCAAATGTAGCTGACCAGCTGAGAAGGGGTGGGCTGTACATGTGAGGGGGAGGGGTCAGGAGGAACTTGTTTGGGCTTAGGGCTTGGAGTGAGTCCCTAAATCTGCAGGGAAATGGGCAAAGGACTCTGGGAAGAGGATGAGTGATAGGAATGGCCAATTCCCTTGTCTGCCCTTCTTAATTTTTTCTTGAGAACTCAAACTCTGACCCCTCCTTTCTGAACAGCTGAGTCCTGCCCTCTTTCCTCTCCATCTGCAGGCCCTGATTCTCCATATCCATCCTTTCTCAGTCCTCCTTCCCTGTCCTCTCCCCTGACAGCGGCCCTGTGGAGTCTGGTGATTAAGAATTTGGGCCCTAGAGGCAGGCGGCTGGGTTTGGAACCCAGATCTGTCACTTAACTGCAGGTAATGCCTGACCTGCAAGGATCTTAGCTCTTTGGTCCTCAGTTTCTTTATCTGTAAAATGGGGTATTTTGGTGAACCAAGACATCATGGACTGTGAGATGCCCCATTAATTCATATACCAGTAAGGAAGGGAAAAAATGCTGCCAAATATAGTCATGACATCATCAATTATAGGCATAGCCTGAATTCAAAAATGTTAAAATGTGAAAAAGCAAATGTGTCAGACTTCCTGAAATATGGTGATAGTGCCTAACTCACAGGCCAACGTGGTGTTTAAACACAATCCATGTGCACAGCTCCTCTGGCATACAGGCAGTGCTCTATAAATGCTGGCTCTTACAACTTCTCTAACCTCAGCCCCTCTGTTCTGATCTCGGTGCTCCTCCAGTTGTCTCCTCCCCCCTCCCTCCTTCTCACTCCCCTCACCCCATCTTGCCCACAGAGGTCCTGATCAAGGTGCAGGTGTATGTGAGTGGGGAGCTGGTGCCCCTGGCCCGGGCCTCCGTGGACGTGTTTGGGAACCGGACACTGCTGGCAGCTGGTACCACAGACTCAGAGGGCGTGGCCACACTGCCCCTCAGTTACCGCTTGGGCACCTGGGTGCTGGTCACGGCAGCCCGCCCTGGCTTCCTCACCAACTCTGTGCCGTGGCATGTTGACAAGCTGCCCCGTGAGTGCAGGGGCAGGGGGAGGGGGAGGAGGCAGCTGCCTATCCTCCATCAGCCCCTTTCCAAAATAGCCCTGGGGGTGGAGGGGGAGGCCTTCCAGCAGCTGCTGCCTGGGCCAGGGTACTCAGAGGGGACTGAGGGAGGATGGAGCCACTGGGATTTGGAGGGAGGGAGCGCCCCGCCTGGGGTGGGCTTTCTTTGGAGCTGACAGGCTGTCCCTCCCCAGTGTATGCTTCTGTGAGCCTCTACCTGCTCCCCGAGCGGCCGGCAACCCTCATCCTCTATGAGGACCTGGTGCACATCCTCTTGGGCTCTCCAGGTAAGGCTTCCCCAATCCCACCCTCAACTCCCCCTTCCCGCTGGCCTGGGTATAGAGAGCTCTGCCCTTCCGTGTATTAGCTGAGTGACCTTGGGCAAGTCACTTAACCTCCCTGAACCAGTTTTTTCATCTGTAAGAAGTAGATAAGGCTAGTACCTACATATCCAAATAACATAAAGCCTGTGAAGAACTTGACACAGTAGCTGCTCAATAAATGTTTATTGTGATTGGGGCTTCTCATGGTTTCTGTTCTCCCTCTACCTCCTTTAGAAGCTCCACTCCCTGCCACCTTTATCTATGATCAAACCATGCATATATGTTGCACCACTGGGTGCCTGACTCTGTTGGTCCATGAAAGGGTCATTCTGTGAAGATTGAATGCCTACCAAGTACAAGGCCTGGAGAAGCCTGCAGTGGTCCTTGTCTACCCACAGGCTTTCAGTCTCACTCAGCTGCTACTGAATTCTGCACCTAGCCCTGCCGGGCACCGGGTCTGACGCTGGCAAATAGTGGTAAGGAAGAACAGACCTGCTCCCGGCCTCATGAAAGAGTTCACAGACAAGTAGGCAGACAGACAAACAAATCATTGCAAATCCTGAAATAATTACAGAGCAGGCAGGACAGCAGAGTAGAGGGCAGCTGCATTCACCATTGAGAAAACCCTCATCTGTGAGTGTAGACAGGTGGGGGAATCTGGTGGGGGGAGCTGTGAGACCATGTGGGCTGGGAGGTTGAAGGGGGTGCACAGACATCTTCACATGAGAGGAGAGCCTCTGCTTGAGGTGCAGGGCCAGAAGGGGTAGGCGGGGGGGGTCGGCACTGGAAGGAGCTACAGTACAGGAACACTCTGGCCTGGCTATGCATGAGGGGTATCTGGTGGAGACTGGGCAATGAAGCCAGAGGGTAGCTTCCATCTGGCTAGCAATGGGGAGCCACAGTGGGTCTGTGAGTGGGAGAATCCCCCCTTGAATTTATACTCTTAGCTTGAGCCCCTATCCCCAAATCACTCCTTTACTCTCCATCTCTCTGATCCTGAACTGCAGAGGCTTCTAGATGCCTTTGGAGGGTTCTAAAATGCTAAACCAACCACTTTGTTGCCCCCTACCTTAAAGCCCTCCCCTGGGTCCCTCTGCTTTCGGTATAAAGCCCAGGCTCCTCCACTGATGACAGTCCGCTCCGGGGTCTGGCCCCAAGGGCCTCTTGCACCGCCCACTGCACTCATCTGCTGCTGGCAGTTTCCTGCACGCGGGAGCCTTGTGCCCCTGTGCCTTTCCCAGGCCAGAACTGCTGGAAGTCCCTTCCTACTTTCTTTCCTGGCTAAGGCTCACACTTCCTTCAAGACTCCACAGGGCTTTCCTTGAGCTGGGAGGCTGCATTCCCCTCGCACCCTGCATTGTAACAGCGAAGCAGGATGGAACAGTGGTGGGAGCCGGGGCTCTGGCACCACATTGTCTGGGCTTCGGTCCTGGCTCAAGGATTGTGACCTTGAGCTGTGTAACCTCGAGCAGGATACCCAACCTCTCCTGCCTCAATTCTGTGACTATAACCAGGGGTGGTTGTGCCAACTAAAGAGGTTAATCTGCTTAGAACAGCGCTGAGAGTACCTCAAGGCTTAATAAATGTTAGCTATTATTACCAGATTGTGGTGGCATTCTGTTCGGTCCCCTCCCACCCCAACACATGCTTGACCTAAACTGTCCAATGCAGTTGCCACTAACCATGTGTGGTTATTTACATTTAAATAATTTAAATTACATTAAATTTAAAATTCAGCAAAAACAAAAAGAATTTTTCTTCCAATTGTGTTTTTCAGTTATTAGCTAAGTGCTTAACAGCCACACGTCTATTAGTGGGCTCTGTAATGGTGCCACACTACCTAGACTGTGAACTTCTAGATGGCAGAGTTGAATTCATCTTTGAATCCCCAGCACTTTACACAGTGCCTGACATGCAGTAAACAATAATTGTTTTGAGGACCTAAATCTCACTGCTTTATAGGTTTATAAGGAAACAGTGTTTAAGAGAGAAAAAGTAACTTGCTCAGGGCACCCCAGGCAGGACTAGGAGATACCAAGTCCGTGACCCTTTCAATTTAGTTTTATGACTGGCCAGTTCTCTCCCCAGGTCACCACCCTCCCAGGCCTTCCCCAGTGGCTGGCCCAGTGGCTCGCTTTCTACTTAGAGACTTGCTTCTCGTTCTGGTCCCTGGTGGGTCACTGCAGCCCCTGTCTCCATCCAGGTGCCCGCTCCCAGCCCTGGGTGCAGTTCCAGTGCCAGGCCACCTGCCTGCCAGTCAGCTCCACCTACAGCCAGCTCTGGGCCTCGCTCACACCTGCCAGCACCCAGCAGGAAATGCGGGCTTTCCCTGCCTTCCTGGGCACCGAGGCCTCCAGCTCAGGTATGCTGGGTGCTGGGCAGGGAAGGCGTCGCTACCCCAACCCAGATTTATTTAGCTTTCCGTCCTTGTGTTCCATTTCCCAAGGCAATGGCTCCTGGCTGGAACTGATGCCCCTGGCCGCTGTGAGTGTGCACCTGCTGACAGGCAACAGGACAGAGGTGCCGCTCTTGGGCCCCATTCACCTGTCCCTACCTGTACCCTCAGAGCCCCGGGCCCTCGCTGTGGGCACCAGCATTCCTGCCTGGAGGTTCGACCCAAAGAGTGGTGAGTGCCTCAGGGTTCCAGGTGCTGGAGTTTGAGGAAGGCAAATGGCACTTGGGTGAGGGAATGTTGAGTTTGATGAAAAACCCGCTCCTCCAGGGTTGTGGGTACGCAATGGCACCGGCATGATAAGGAAGGAAGGCCGGCAGCTCTACTGGACCTTCGTCTCTTCCCAGCTGGGGTACTGGGCAGCTGCCATGGTCTCCCCCACAGCCGGTGAGACTGGTGGGAGAGGGGATGGGGGGCAGGGATGGACACGAGGCTGGAAGGGGAGGCCGGGAGAGTAGACTCCGGAAAGGCAAGAGGGGCATCCACGCCTGGAATGCTAAGTGTCTGCCTGGCACAGGGCTGGTCACCATCACGTCGGGCCTCCAGGACATCAGCACCTACCACACCATCTTCCTGCTCACCATCCTTGCGGCTCTGGCCCTGCTGGTGCTCATTCTGTTGTGTCTGCTCATCTACTACTGCAGGTGAGTGCGCAGGGGGGGCCACCCAACCCCCTGGCCTCTTCAAAGCCCGACTTCCGCCCCAACTACCTCTCATCCAATGCACTGAGGGAGACCTGCCCTATGCCCTGCCTGGGGCCCCAAAGATGCATAAATCACAATTCTGATCCTCAAGGCACTTACAGGAAAGGTACATGCACCTGAAAGACCCGGTGGCTTGACAAAAGTGGGGGTAGTGGTAGTAGGGCCTATAATCCAGATCCCTCCAGAGACAATCTGTGGCCACTTCCACCAACCGAGCTCTCACTCCTGAGAGACCCCAGGCCAGACTCACCCCCGCCTGGCTTAGGGGCTCTTCCCAGGTTCTCACAGCACCTCTCACAAGAGGAGTGCAGAGTTTACACCTGTGGGGACTCCCAGAACCACCCAAGCTCCTTCCTCAAGCCTTCCCCAGGCCCCGCCAGGGATCTTCGCCATGTCTCCTGAAAGCCACAGGCATTCTCTCCAGCTCTCTCCTTGCAACTGAGGGGGGATTAGGGGCCTGCTCAGGCCCTGCCCTTTCCTGAGGGTCCCTGTCTGCTCCCCTCTCTCCAGGAGGCGCTGCCTCAAGCCGAGGCAACAGCACCGCAAGCTGCAGCTCTCCGGGCCCTCAGATGGTAACAAACGAGACCAGGCCACCTCGATGTCCCAGCTCCATCTCATTTGTGGGGGACCCCTGGAGCCCACCCCGTCGGGGGACCCTGAGGCTCCGCCTCCAGGCTCCCTCCACTCGGCCTTCTCCAGCTCCCGAGACTTGGCCGCCTCCCGGGACGACTTCTTCCGCGCCAAGCCTCGCCCTGTCGGCCGCCCGGTGGCCGAGCCTTCGAGTGCCCGCGGGGGCGAGGGCGCCGGGCTCAAGGGCGCCCGTTCCGTTGAAGGTCCCGGTGGGTTGGAGCCGGGCCTGGAGGAGTACCGACGGGGTCCGTCAGGGGGTGCAGCCTTCCTCCATGAGCCACCGTCGCCGCCGCCGCCCTTCGACCACTATCTGGGTCACAAGGGGGCAGCCGAGAGCAAGACCCCCGACTTCCTACTGTCACAGTCGGTGGACCAGTTGGCGCGGCCGCCGTCGCTCAGCCAAGCCGGGCAGCTCATCTTCTGCGGCTCCATCGACCACCTGAAGGATAGTGTCTACCGCAACGTCATGCCCACTCTGGTGATCCCCGCGCACTACGTCCGCCTCGGCAGCGAGGCGGGCGCTGCGGGGGCCAGCGACGAGCCTGCCCCGCCCGAAGGCACGGCCTCGGGTCCGGTGCGCCCTTTTCCCCAGCCCGACCCCCAGCGCCCGCTGATGCAAGGCCACTCGGGCGCGGGGGGCGAGGGCGGCGCGGGCGGCGGCGAGGGCTGGGGGGGCGGGCGCTCGGCGCCGGTCAGCGGCTCCGTCACTATCCCGGTGCTGTTCAACGAGTCCACCATGGCGCAGCTCAACGGGGAGCTGCAGGCGCTGACGGAGAAGAAGCTCCTCGAACTGGGCGTGAAGCCTCACCCGCGGGCCTGGTTCGTGTCCCTCGACGGGCGCTCCAACTCACAAGTCCGCCACTCCTACATCGACTTGCAGGCGGGCGGCGGGGGCCGCAGCACCGACGCCAGCCTGGACTCGGGCGTCGACGTGCACGAGGCGCGGCCCGCGCGCCGCCGGCCCCCGCGGGAGGAGCGGGAACGCGCCCTGACCGCCGCCCCGCCGCCGCCACCAGCGCCCCCGCGCCTGGCGCTCAGCGAGGACACGGAGCCCAGCAGCAGCGAGAGCCGCACGGGCCTCTGCTCCCCGGAGGACAACTCGCTGACGCCGTTGCTGGACGAGGTGGCGGCTCCCGAGGGTCGGGCGGCCACGGTGCCCCGGGGTCGGGGCCGCAGCCGCGGGGACAGTTCCCGCAGCAGCGCCAGCGAGCTCCGGCGCGACTCGCTCACCAGCCCGGAAGACGAGCTGGGGGCGGAGGCGGGCGACGAGGCGGGCGACAAGAAGAGCCCTTGGCAGCGGCGGGAGGAGCGGCCGCTCATGGTGTTCAACGTCAAGTAGCGCCGCCCCCGGGCCTGCCTCCGCCCCTTCCGCCCCGGCCCGCCCCCAGGGTGCACATCCCGGGAGGGTGCGGGGGCGCCCGCTCTTAGGCCCCGGCCCCGGCCTGAAAAGGGGCCCAGGGGCCTGCGGAGCTGTCCACTGGTATGTGCTGGCTAATGTCTTGGGAGGGATCCCATGTTTGCCTCCAGGCAGAGGGAGGTGGGAGGGGTCCAACCCCCGTGGGATGTGCTGGGCAGGAGGGCTGGGGGGGCGGGGGCGGGGAGCAGTGCCTGTAAAAATGTGGCTGTACATAGAAAGCTCTATTGTGGAAAAGGAGGAGGGACAACGGGACCCCAGCTGCTAGGGTGAGGGCAGGGAAGGGGGTGGGGGCATTCCCTGGGGAGCCCTGGGAGGGAAGGGGGTGCTGCTTGCTGACTAGCCCACCTTTGCCCCAGCGCTGGTGGCCGGGGCAGCCCAGGGCACAAGGGAGTCAAGGGATGGGGCCGCTATGGGCAACAGCAAATACAAAACTGGTGAGATGAACTCTGCGTTTGTCTTTCTGTGGAACTGGGGGACCTTGGAACTAGAGGAGGGGCCTTGACCGGGGGTCCCCTGGTGTGGGCCAGCAGGGTGGCCAAATCAGACACTGTAAAGAAAGTGTATAAACTTTACTGGAGCGCACACACACACACCCTCCTGTGGAGAGGGGACAGCACCTGGCCGCAGGGTCCACAGGAATTGGGGGAGGGATGGCAGTTTGTAACGTGGCTTTTGCCACAGAGCCCCTTCTGGCAGGGAAGGCCTTAGACTGAGGCCCCACCTTCCACGGTGATGCTGGGTCTCAGAATGGGGGCAGGGGGTAAGGGAGAATTTGGTGAGAAAGAGGTGCTGGGGAGGCCTGAGCAGTGGGCATCCTCTAAGCAGGGTCCCACAGTCTGTGGAGTGTCTTCAGTCCTCGGTCCCCTCCTCACAGCACCTGTCTCTGGGCTAGGGCCCTCAGAGGGGTGTCCCAGAGCAGACTCTGCCTGCGCAAACACTTGGTGCCTCTAGCTGCACAGTGGAAGCCTGCAGGGCAGCAGTGGTGCTGATCTTTACAGCAGGTGCCCTGAATGGGGGAGGGCGGAGGAGGGAAAGTTAGACAAAGTCCAACCAGGCCCAAGCCAATCCCCAGTCCCAAGATAGGGGGTGGCACTGACCTGGCGGTAGGGACAACAGGCCCAGCCTCCTTGGCTGTTGAGGCAGCAGGTCTGGTTATCATGGCAGAAGTGCCCCTCCCCACACTCCACATCCCCCACCCCAGCGTGAAGGCTGTGGGCCAGGGAGGCGGCAGGTTCGGCAGAGTCCACCTCCTTCTCGCAGGACCGGGCCTTCACGTTACAGGTGTACCCAGCCGGGCAGCAGTGCTGATGATCCTCACAGCACACGGCCTGGGGAGATGGGGGCACACGTGGCATTGCGCTCTCACTGGCCCCACTCCCGTGCCCCCAGGATTCAGCTCCCTACCAAGGGGCAGGCAGGTGGGCACTCACGTGGGGCAACTGGCAGCAGGCCGAGCCCCCGCTCAGGCTCGGGCAGCAGGTCTGCCCCACCGGGCAGCTGCTGTGCTCGTCACAGCTGGTGTTTCTGGGCGGGGAAACCTGGGTGGCAGACTGCTTCTGCAGACCTGCCATGATCTTGTTCCCCTTCTCACACTGTCCCTCAGGTGTGCACGTGTAGCCGTGGGGGCAGCAGTGCTGGTGGTCTAAGCAGCATACAGCCTGAGGGGTGAGCAGAACCCGGCAGTCTAAGTGGTGGGTGGGGTGCTAAGCCGCTCTCTACACCCCCACCCCTGCCTCTCCTGCTCACAGCTCCTCCAGCTGGAAACAATTCTGGCATAGTTAGTGTGCCACCCATAAGCTAGGCAGAGGACAAAAGGGCAAGGTGACAGGAGTCTGGCTACCTGCCCAGGCCAAGACATGACCCACCCTTCCCAGTGTTGCCCTCCTTCCCATGCACCTCTGGGACCGGACAGCAGCCCCACTCCCCAGACATGAGTCGGCAGCAGGTATTGAAGGGGGGACAGCTGGCAGTGTTGTCACAGGGAACGTCACCCTCCTTGGATTGGAAGTTCAGCAGGCTGAGGTGGGTTGGGGCCTTCTCCATCCAGGGTATCTGGAAGGTCCCCTGCTGACAGATACCCTTCTCTGTGTCACACCTAAACCCTGCCGGGCAGCAGTGGATATGGTCCTCACAGCACACGGCCTAGAGTGGATGGTGAAGTGCCAGTGGGTACAGAGGCCTAGCTGGCTGCCCACCTCGGCTCAGCCCAGCCCAGCTGCCCCTCCTGGGTACCTCGACAAAAGGGCAGCAGCCCCAGGCCCCCGACTGTAGGCGGCAGCAGGTATAGCCATCTGGGCAGCTCATTTCCAAGTCACATTTCACCTCCTTCACTGTGAGGTAGGTAAGGAGGACAGGTCAGCAATGGCTCTGGGGACCCTTGGGGTGTCCACCTTTTCTTGACTTCACAGCTGGAAGGATGGGGGTACCGCTCATGCCAGCCCTGGCAGGGATTCTAAGGCAAGGCCAGGTGTGGCAGTAAGGGGTCTGAGACTGCCCTGGCCCCCCCATGCAGCCCTGAGCTCCGACTTCTGGGGAGGTGGCAGGGGGTCTGGGCCTGTCTCTGATACCTGTGGTTGCAGGCATCTTCATGAGGAGGTCCATAGCCTTCTCCTTGGAGATGCATTTCTTCTCGATAGGGTTGCAGTTAGTGTCCGGGGGACAGCAGTGCACGAGGTTGGAGCAGCAGATGGCCTGGGTGGGGATGGGAGCAGGTCTTTGTGACTGCCAGTCTCAGTCTGGCCCAGGGAGCAGCCAGGCCAGCAACTGGCACTGCCCTCACCCCCCACTAGGGGGCGGCATGAGTCCTAGGTCAGCCAGGCTCCCAGCAACCACCAGGCCAGCCCCACACCCAGGGGCCCCAGCTGGCTCCAGCCCCACTTACATTGGGAATAGGACAGCAACCATACTTCCGATCAGACAGCTCGCAGCAGGTAGAACCATCAGGACAGAACGACCGTGCATCAGGACACGTGACCACGGTGGGCAAAGCCACTGGAAGTGGAGAGGGCAGTGAGGTGCAGCCAGGGAGGGGTAACTTTTTCCCAGTTGGGGACCAGATGAGGCTTCTCCTCACCCCAACCCCCAACCTGATGTTCTCCCACCTCCTTACCTGCCTTATTATTCCTTTGTGCGGGGACCTTCAATAACAGGGGGTGGGTACCCGTAGGCGAGAGGCAACTGGCATGAGCCAGGTCACAGGAGGTACCATGGGGGCAGCAGTGTATCTTGTCTTCACAGCAAGAAGCCTGAGAAGAGGCGGTTCTGACTCCATCTTTGCCTCCTCCAGCCCCTCGCTGTGCACCCTACCCCATCTCTCCACACCTGTACCTGGGTTATGGGGCAGCATCCCCAGGAGCCATCGAGCATAGTACAGCATGTGGAAGAGTTGGGGCATTCAAACTGGCTATTGGGGCACAGGATGGCACCCAAGCTGCTGGTATCTGTGGACAGGACAATCCAAGAGTCACCAACGAGGTCAATGGAGGTCAGATGCAGGAGGGCAGGGGGTGGGCAGGGGGCTGGCACTAGGGTTCAGTGACCTCCCAACCATCTTTAACCCACTGTCCCCGCAAGCCAGTCCCTGCCTCAGCAAGATGGCATGGGGCAGGAGCATCCTTTTGACAGTCGATTGGCACTAAACCATCTCAGCTTGGCCTCTCCCCACCCCTGCGGTGTCTGGACCAGCAGCCGGGAGCCCTGGCTTCTCTCTTGCACCTCCTAGTCCCCATGCTGGCCCTCTGTCCAGAGCAGGGGGCCTTAGTACAGATGCCACGTAAATGAAGGCACAAGGGCAGCGACTGGGGTCACCCAGCTGGGCTCCGGTACACTCCAGGCGCCACATGCTGCCGGCCTGCCCTGCCCCCCACCCCTGCCACACCTGATCCATGGAAGCAGGACCACCCATCGGCACTGCAGTGGAAGCCCCAAGGGCAGCAGTGGTGTCCATCCCCGCATGCCACGGCCTGTGGGACACAGAAGTCTGTGTTGCAGCAGCTCTTTTACTTGGGGTGGGAGAGTGCAGGAAAAGCACAAATGCAGATCTACGCTAACAGTGGAGCTGATGGCACCTCACCTGGGGGAAGGGGCAGCAACTGGAGATCCCTGAGACAGTGAGGAGGCAAGAGGAGCCCGCAGAGCAGTGGGTATCAACCTGGCAGGGTGCTTCCAGAGGCCTACTCTGCATCGTGAGCATAGAGGACCATTTGTCCTGAGAAGAAAAGGGAGAGGATAAACTGAAGGACCGTGCCTGGCCTCCTCCTCGGGCCACTCCAGGATAACCCTTTGGGAAAACCCAGGCTGCCAGCTCTTGCCTGGCTGCAGGGCACTCACCAGAATGGGACTGCAGCAGCTGTAGCTGGCTCCTCCCGTATCCAGGCAGCAGGCCACAGGACAGAGCTTACCGTCAGGGCACTGTGTTGCAGCCACCAGCCCCACAACCAAGGCCATCCAGCTCACCAGGGTCCACATGGTCTGCCTGCAAAATTCACAAACCAGTTTAAGCCCATACCACCCTCGATTCTGAGCACACTCACTCACCTAACCATAGGCCTGCCTGAACTTCCCCAACTGACTGTCCAGGTTGGGAGAAAAATACAGTGCCTGAGACTTAGCTCCCTCCAGGTCTCCTGTGAATGTCAGCACGAGTCTATGTGTGGACCTGTGTCCCCAACACATGGCCTGACACCTGGTTCTCTGTGGGTGATGCATAATCACAATCACCAAGATGGATGCGTGTGCCAGTTGGAAGGACGTGTGGGGTTTGATGGTCTGATCTCTGGGGACATGGGCCACCTCGGCAGCCCTGGGAGAGGGCAGGGCTGGGGTGGAAGTTCTCTCCTCCTCTGAGGAAAAGCCAGGGCTCCCCTTCCCCAGCTAGTGCTTCCGGGTGCCCCCTCTCCTGGCATGCTCACACCTGCATCCTGCCATGACCTGCGTGGGAGAGTTGTCACAGGATGATGTGGGAAGCCACAGTGTGGGGGAAAGTTGTGAAAAAGGAAGTGTGGTGGCTCGTGGGGTCTGGGTTGCCTGCTCAGAGGCCAGCCACTGCCTGCTGACTACTATCCCCTCCTTCCCAGGGAAGGAAACACATAGACAGGGTCAACCTTTGAGACACCTGTTCCCTGAGGGTCCCCCCACATCACCAGGGCCCTTTCAGACTCCCTAAACACACTAATCCCTGTCCGTACCTCCCCCCTAGCATGGGAGTCAAAACCCAGCCATGAGTGCAGAGAAACCATCTGTGCCCTGCGAGGGCCTCCCTGCCCACCTGTCTACCAGTCTGAGTTAGCAGGAGGAACCAAGCCTGGTGTGCCTGTGGGGTGCGGACTCTCACTTCCTAACAACACTTCCCCCAAGCTCAGCAGCCTAGTGAGTTCAACAGGGCAGGCCTGGGGGTTGTTACCCGGCCTAGAGCTGCAGACAAGAAGGTTTGTTGAATCTCTTGGTGGGCAGTTACAGCACTGGTCACTATTTTATTTCTTCTTTGCAACAACCACCCAAAGTAGTAATTATTATCTTTACTTTTCAAAGGAGGAAACGAAGCCTCAGAAATGCCAAGTAACATGCCCATGTCATATATCAAGTCAGGGTGATGACAGGCTTGATGGCTCCAGAGCACACTGGATCTGGGTTTACTTCACAAGTGGCACCCTGGCCAGTGCCCCGGAATAGACAGTGAACAACAGGAAAACAGAGGTTGGGTCCAAGCAGGAGGAGGAGGACAGAAGTGTTTTCTGAGCAGGTGAACCAGGCAGGGTGGAAACGGGGGGTTCAAGGGCTGTGTGGAAACTGCATTTGGGTCCTAGTCCCAGAATGGCCCCCAATCAATTGTGAGAGCTTGGAAAGCTGCTCTCTTCCCTGGGCAGGTTCTCCATGAGGAGGTTCCTCCTGCATTGCTGGGCAGGAGGCAAGGGGAGGGCAGGAAATTCCACCTACCCAGTCCCTCAAATCCTCTCTCTCCCTCTCACCTGGCTTTCCTCAGGTGCCCACCCCCAACTCAGAGAACATCCCCAAGAAGTCATCTCCTGGCCAGATGAGGATGACAATGGCTAGTCCTGGACCACAGTCCCTTGTTCTCTCTCTCCTCCACCACCACAGCTCCCAGGCAAAGAAAGCATCTACGACTGGCCCACCTGTTTCTTGGGGGTCCATCCTCACGGCTCAGCAGGCTCTTTGCTTGGCTTAGGCCAGAAGAGGTACCTGTCCACACAAATCTAGTGCTCTTTGGCACCCTGGTGATTTATTTATTTATTATGTATATTTCTCCTCCTGTGAATCCTGAGGTTAGGGAGTATGGTATATGCTTCTATTGAAGCGCGTACACACACAATTAGACATGCTGGAGCAGGAGGCAATTCCTCTCTGGCTCCTCTTCACTGGGGTTCTGAGTGGCAGCCTCTCTCACCACACCCCACCACACCCCACACAGAGAGGACAGGAGCTTCCTCAAGCCCGCAGCTCCCTCATCTTCCACTAGGGGCCAGCCCCCAACTCCGAGTGCCAGGGGGGAGAAGGAGATTCCCAAAAAGATGGGTCAACCCAGCAGCAACTGAGCAGGAAAAAGTGACAGGAAGAGGGAGAAACTAGCTTGCCCCGCCTCCCACATCCTCCCCCCACGAGAGGAAGTAAGGCAGCGCCAGGCACCACCCTGGGGTCCACTCGCCATTCCAGATCCCTACTACATTTGAAGAGGCCGGAGTTTCAATTCCCACTCCCAACCCTCCGAGCTCCGGGACGAGGGACAGGCACTTCCCCTCTCTAAGCAGTCTCGGGAACCACCCCACCCCACACTCCCACTCCACCCCACCACCCCACCCCTCCATCACCAAGGAGCCGGCCTCTGCCAACACGGGGTGGAGCTGGCTCAAGAACGGAGTGGTCCCTGCTTTGGGGGAAGGGGCTGCAGCTTCCGGGGATCCTGGAGAGGGTCCCCTTCTAATGGGGGTCACTGCAGTGTCTGCTTGCTCCCTCCCCTATAAAACTCCCTCCAGCGCATCAGAAACCCCCTAGGAGTTTCTATAAGCGAGTCTCCTCTTGTCTCCCGTCTGAGACCCCAGAGGAGCCTCAAGCTCACCGTCCGCGGCCGGCCCCCGGGCACGATGAAGCGAGAGGTCTCCGTGGACAGCCTCCTAACCGGCCGCGGGGTCCGCGCTCCCTGGGTGGCAGCAGCGGGGCGGCTCACAGACCAGGGCGCATCCAGCCCGCCCACCTCAGTTTCCATTGGCCAGGGGTCCGCTGCCGCGCTCCCATTGGTTACTCTCCGACGCGGAGGCGGGGCCAGACTGGAATGCTGTGTATCTTTCCGACCCAATCCACTCTCCTCCTCCCCGCTTCCTCTCTCTCCTCACCCCTATTCTTAGGGATCATGTGATTGGAGAGTCACATGACGCCCCAACCCGCCTCTGCCCGGCGTCCCGTGCCTGCCTTGCTGTCTCCTCGAGAGTTTGTCCAAGGCGGGGCCGCAGTTGTTTGGGGACATTGACGGCCCAGGAGGCTGCCCTACTTAGGGTGCGCTCAAGGGTCTTTATGGGATGTGACATATGTACATCCCCTTTCTACTGTATTCTAGTCTATCCAGCAAGCTCGGATTAAATGCTAGGCAGCCAGGTCCAAAAGGGGGTTGAAGGAGGGTTATGAGGACAAGAATAAACCTTTCTACGAAGTGTCCCCAACCTGAGGGCGGGGAGACAGTCTCAGACTAAGGTACAAGGTAGTGTGCCAGATGCTATAAATATGTTTAGGGGCTAGGTAGTACCTTGGCTCGGGGAAGAAGAGATTAATCCCACCAGGGGAACACCTCCTTGAGCTGGGTCTAGGAGTATGGAGAGGTTGGAGAGGTGGCTGGACAGAGGATGTTGGGAAGAGTGTCAGGAAACTAGATGGGAAGGGCACCTTGGGCAGGGATTGAACACCAGGTGCAGTGCAAGTGGACTTGAGAAGCCGCTGGGTGCCTGCACAGGCTGGGCTGGGGGCCGCCCAGTGGAAGAGCCTCCCTAGTTTCAGCTGGCACTGCTTTCTAGGAATTGGCATGGCAGATGAGGAGAGAAAGCCTACCTCACAGAACAGACTAGCCAGCCACAGGAGCCAGAATCGCTCTGTGGGAAAGGGCCTGGGTGGGTGATGTGCGACTGGTCAGCAGAGAGGAGCGGCCCAGGGAAGGGCATTGGGGCTTGGAGGCCAGACACTGTTTGGTCTCCTAGAGTGGGTGGAGGGCACTGCAGGCTGAGGAGAGGACTTGAGCTGAGGGCGAGGCTGGGGTAGAGGGACCCCAAACTCAGGGGTGATAGAAGTCT
>PVKY010000389.1:0-51597 GCA_004027775.1 Bradypus variegatus | reverse complement strand
CCCACAGCCAGGCACCCGGAGCCCACAGCCAGGCACCCACAGCCCACAGCCAGGCACCCGGAGCCCAGCTGCTCTCAGCCTCCTGCCCTCCCAGGCCCTCGCTGTCCCCTCACACCCAGCACAAGGCTCCTGCCCAGGAAGCGGTGGAGAGGCGAGGTGTGGCCTTCAGTCTGGGACAGGTGAGGAAGGGGGATGGAGACATGAGGGATGAGGACAGGTGAGGATGGGGACGGGACAGGTGAGGATGGGGACGGGACAGGTGAGCATGGGGGACAGGGGCAGATGAGGATGGGGACGGGGACAGGGACAGGTGGGGATGGGGGATGGGGACAGGTGAGCATGGGGGATGGGGACAGGTGAGCATGGAGACAGGGACAGGTGAGTTCAGGGGATGTGCAGGTGCCTCCTGCTGGGACAGGGTCTCCCCAGTGCGCCTCCACTCTTCACATTAACTTTTTCCCCCGTTTGGTTCTCTCAGTCCCCCTCGAGGAGACACTGTTGTTCCATCTAGGAACGGAGAGGCTGAGCCTTGGTGAGGTGGAGGCCTTGAGGGGCCACCCAGGGAGGATGGGGGTTGCATCTGGACCCAAGCCAAGGCCTGTCCTCCTGCAAGAGCTGAACTGGCCACCTGCAGACGTGACAGACAGCACTGGGGAGGCCTGCCAAGGTTTCTGAGGTGGTTCCTACAAGGTTTCCATTCGGAATTTCTAATGTCCACGGTCCATGCTCCTTGTCCTGGAGCTTGGGGGAAGCACTGGCCACAGAAGTGTCCCTCTGGCCTCAGCGAAGACCCAGCTCCATAGAGATGACGTGAGCTCAGAGTTACCAGGAACTCCATGGATGGAGAGAAAGACACGCAGGCCCGGCTCAGAATTGCTGGAATGTCCAACACTGCCCAGTGCCGAAGGCTCGGTGAAGATACACTGACATTTTGTGCCAGAAACTTCCATGGCAGAAGGGAAGCTCAGAGTAGCAAGGGCTGCACTGAGACCTTGGCCATCATTTTACCCCTCCCCAGATGCTGTCCACTCTTCAAAGGGAAGCAAGGAGATGGTTTCCCTTGAGCTGGGTGAGCTGCTGATCCAGCTGCCCTGGGGAAATGGCCCTCCCGTAGCTGAGGCAGGAAGCAACAAAGCTAACCATCTGCCATCCTTATATAGGCTCAATAACCTCCTGGCTCCTGTAGTAGTCAGTGAAGTATTCCCCATCCAGCCACAAACCATCCATCCTCATCCATCCATCATCCCGCCATCTTTCATCCATCCACCATCCATTATCATCCATCCATTATCCATCTATCCACCATCCCTCCATCTTTCATCCATCCTTCCATTCATCCATCCATCCTCCATCCATCCATCCATCCATCCATCCATCCATCCATCTACCATCCCTGAATACCTGCCACGTGCCAGGCCCCATGCTGGGTGCTGGGGATGCCCCTGGGGGCCCACGGTCTGGTGGGGGAGGCAGACACAATCTGGTATGACAACGCATGCCAAGCACAATGGGGTCTGTACGGGAGCAGGCAAGCCTGTGTCCACAATGAGGTGAAATCTGAGGTCGTCAGTGAACCATGGCTGGGGGAAGGCAGAGGACGACTAGGGTGGAAGAGCACGCTGTGTCCAGTAGGCAGGACCGCAAGGGAGGACGGGGCAGCCATGAGCGACTGCACCCACCGTGGGAAATGGGAGAAGCGCACAGGAAGCAAGGGGCCCACGAGTGTGACTGGGCACCCTCACCTGTGCTTACCACAGTTCCAGGGGCGGGGAGGGGGCTGGGGGTGTGGGGCTCATCACCGAGTCTGGCCCCCAAGGCTGAGCCCCGGGGTGCTGTGGGCGAACAGGGGGTAACCGGGATAAGGGAGTCCGGGAACAGCTCTATGAAGGGCCAGCTCACAAATTTTCTTAAACTTGCTGCATGACGGCAGGCAAGTCACTGGACCTTCGTGAACTCCATGAAAGGGCAATTTGAGAAATGACCCCTCACTGACGTGGCAGGGGGTCACCATGGCCCTGCTGGGGGATCTGGGGAGGGCCTGGGTTTGTGGAAAGGCCCACTCTGGATTGAGGCTACAGATGCCCAGTCAGAGAGCAAAGGGCAGAAGGGAGAGGGGGCGTCCCCAGACCCACTCCTGCCTGGGACCGCTGTATCCGGTCATAACCTGAACCCCAGTCCACGAGACCCAGGGGGGCTGAGGTTGGGCAAAGTGAGCACAGGTGGAGGAGGAGGGGGTGACAGAGGCCAAGCCCCTCGCTGCTTCCCAGGGCCCATGACACACTGGCAAGTCCCCATGGAAGAAGGAGGTCCTCTCCATGACACCCCCAGTGAGGGAACCCCCAACAGCAAGGACCGCAGCAGTGAGGACCCCCACGGGGAGGACGCCCATGGGGAGGACCCACCATTCAGCCCCCCGTGGCTGCTCCTGCCACTGCTTCCCAGAGAAGCCAGAATCCAGCGCTGAGCCAGTTCTGAGCTCTTTCTCCACACCCAGTCTGAGGATGGAAACCCTTTGTTTCACGTCGCCCCACGACGCAGACAAGGCAAACCTGCCCCGACCCGGGAAGCACAGGCTACGTGGGCTTTACTTGGGGGGCTCTAGTTCTCCATCAGTGCCGCCTCGCAGTGCCTAATGACGGGGGGTTCTCGCGCCAGCCCTGGGCTCTTTTTCAGCTGCTCCTGAAGACACGACAGCTTTGGCTGTTCCTTGAAAGAAAACAAGGCTCTGGATCCAGAAACCCATTAAAGCTGCACGTCTACACCGCAGCGGCACCAGGGTGAATGAAAGCAGCTTCCTGGCCACGTCCATCCTGGCAAGGGTCATCGCTCTCCAAGCCCATCGCCTCCCCATCATCTCCTCCCCCAGCAAACTTCAGCTGCCCAGAGCATGTCCATCGCTGCCCAACGGGTGCAGCCAGAGCTCAGCCTACTAAAATACAAAGTTCAGATCCACTAACAAATTTTAGAAGTCAAGGTGGCACTCATTATCATATTACATCTTGCCTGTCAGATTCTCAAAGATTAAAAAAGGGCAGCCAAGGGGTAAGTGTGAACATGTGCCATTTTGGGGTGTCGCTAAGTCCCTTTATGGGAAGCGGTCCAGGGAGGGCAGGCACTGGTGGGAAGAGAGAGTCAGCTGGCTTTCTGGAATTCCCTCTCTAGCACTCACGCCAAAGAATGCTGAAACTGCCCCTACCCTTTCACCCAGCAACCCCTCTTCTGGGAATCTATCCCAAGGAAACCGCCAGCAGAAATTAGGTTGCAAAGCCGTTTGCTGCAGCCTCAGAATGACCAAATGCAGTGAATAAACAGTGGGGCTTTTGAGTCAGGCAGCCTGGGTTTGAATCCCGGCTCAGCAGTTTGCCAGCTGTGGAACCTTGGGCAAGTTACTTGACCTCTCTGAACCTCAGAGCCTTCATCTGTAAAAGAAGGTTAACAAAAGGAAATATATGAAAGCTAAATGTCAGTAAGGGGAATATAAAGGAGGACTATGGGATTCTTGTTGTTACTCCTTTTTTTCCCCTTCTTTTCTCCTCTTCTTTCTTTGCAGAAGAAATGGAAATGTTCTCATATAGATTGTGGTGGTAAATGCATAACTATGTGATTATACCAGGAACCATTGGTTGCACACTTAGGATGGATTGTATGGTGTGTGAATAAAACTGTTTAAAAAATAAACAGAGGGATACAAGTGTTGGAGAGGATGTGGAGAGAGGGCTGTACCTGTTCATTGTTGATGGGGAGGTAGAATGGCGCAGCCCCTCTGGAGGGTAGTGTGGTGGCTCCACAGGAGGCTGAATGTAGGGCTGCCACATGGTCCTGCAACCCCATTGTTAGACAAAGACTTGCAAAGCACATACCCAAATGGTCATTTGCACACTGGTGTTTAGGGCGGCAGTATTCGCAATTTGCAATGGATGGAGATGGCCTAAGGTACATCGACTGATGAATGGAGGGGTGAGCTGTGGTATGTTTACACGACTTGAATGGCTGCAGGACGGAATGAAATCGTGTGGCATGAGACTGGGAGGGTGAGCTTGAGGACGGTATGTTGAGTGAAGTGGGCCAGAAGCAGGGGACAAGTGATGTACGGTGTGCCAGTTTGAATGTATTATGTCCCCTAAAACGCCATTATCTTTGATGCAATCTTGTGTGGGTAGACACATTAGTGTTGATTAGGTTGTAATTCTTTGAATGTTTCCATGGAGATGCAACCCAACCAACTGGGGGTGATAACTCTGGATGATTTCCATGGAGGTGTGGCCCCGCCCATTCAGCACGGCCTTGATTAGCTTACTGGAGCCCTATATAAGCTCAGACAGAAGGAGCGAGCTTGCTACAGCCAAGAGGGACACCTTGAAGAATGCACAGGAGCAGAGAGAGGAGCTGCAGATGGGAGGCAGTTTGAAGACAGCCGTTTAAAGCAGACTTTTGCTCCCAAGAAGCTAAGAGAGGACAAATGTCCCAAGAGCAACTGAGAGTGACATTTTGGAGAGAAGCTGAAGCCTAGAGAGGAACGTCCTGGGAGAAAGCTATTTTGAAACCAGAACTTTAGAGCAGACACCAGCCACGTGCCTTCCCAGCTAACAGAGATTTTCCAGATGCCATCGGCCATCCTCCAGTGAAGGTACCCGATTGCTGATGTGTTACCTTGGACACTTTATGGCCCTAAGACTGTAACTGTGTAACCAAATAAACCCCCTTTTATAAAAGCCAATCCATCTCTGGTGTTTTACATTCTGGCAGCATTAGCAAACCAGAACATACGGTCTCACTGGTCTAGACTAACGATAATGAGCAAACACTGAGAACTGAATTTGAGAGCAAGGGTTATCAGGGGACAGAAGGTGGACAGAGATTGGGCAATCAACAATGAAGGAGGACAGAATGTTCAATAAGGCTCAATGTAAAGGTTCCTAGACTGGAAGCTCTTACAGCAGTCACATCTATTCCTGAGTTTTAACTGTTATCTCTAAATTCTGGGATGCTGAGCTCTTTGTGTGCAACCTGGTCGGTCCTTGGAACTTTGGGTATCTGTGTCACACCTGAGACTCACAGAGTTCTCCAACTGTGAAAGTCAGCATTACTCCACATAGCAACTGTTAAAGAAGCTGAAAGAGGGATGAGACTTCAACTAGAGACATGAATGAAATGGACCTGGGTAGGACTAAAGTAAATCAGAATACAAGGAAAAGGATGATACGTCAGTATTTTAAAACTTCAACTTCTGTGTGAGATCAAAGGAAGAGATGTTTATTTGGTCCAAAATTTAAATTCTCTGTAGCACACTATCTAATCTAACCTGTCTGGTCCGTTTATGTAAGCACCCTAATTACATGGAACCTAGAATAGGGAATGAGAGCCTGTTACTCATACAGGTTAATGTAATACCTGGATATATTCCAGAGCATTTGGGAAGAAAATAAAAAAGTATTTGCAAAATCCCCTGAGGGACTAGGGGAAAATGTGGAAATATTAAATTTCCCCACCTGGGGAATTACCACTATTCTCTCAAGCATTAGGGACTCCCAATTTAATAAGCCAAGCCCTTGATCTTGATGCCTGCCCTTATGAAAGTTATTTCTGCAATGGAGAAGCTAGGCTTGCTTGTAACTGTGCCTAAGAGTCTCCCCAGAGAACCTCTTTGTTGCTCAGATGTGGCCTCTCTCTCTAAGGCAACTTGGCAGGTGAATTCACTGCCTTGCCCCCGACGTGGGACATGACTCTCTGGGGTGTCAATCTCCCTGGCAATGTGGGACATGACTCATGGGGATGAGGTTGGCCCTGGCATCTTGGGATTGAGAAAGCCTTCTGGACCAAAAAGGGGAAAGACAAATGAAACAAAATAAAGTTTCAATGGCTTAGAGATGTCAAATAGAGTCAAGAGATCATTCTGGATTTTATTCTCATGCATTATATAGATACCCCTTCGTAGTTTTTAGTGTATTGGAATAGCTAGAAGGAAATACCTGAAACTGTTCAACTGCAACCCAGTAGCTTTGATTCTTGAAGATAGTCATATAACTATGTAGCTTACATGGTGTGAACGTGTGGTTGTATAAACCTTGTGGCTCATACTCACTTTATCCAGTGTATGGACAGATGAGTAGAAAAATGGGGACAAAAAGTAAATGAATAATAGAAGAGATTGGGGGAATGGGAAGTTTTGGGTTTTCTTTTTCTTTTTATTCTTATTTCTATTTTTTGGAGTAATGAAAATGTTCAAAAATTGATAGTGGTGATGAATACACAGAACATGATGATACCGTGAGTCACCGACTGTACGCTTTGGATGATTATCTGGTATGTGATCATATCACAATAAAATTGCATTTACAAAAATCAATGGGGTCAGTACTAACGCATACAGCAACTGTTAAAAGAAAAAAAAAAGCTGAAAAAGAGCCCAGGCTTCAATTAGAGATATAAATCAAGCAGATCTGATTAAGACTAGGGCAAAACGGGCCAAAGGGTAAAGATTGAAACTGACTGTGTGTTAAACTTCAACTTCCATGTGAGATCAAGGGAAGAGATGTTTATGTTTATTTGGTGTAGCATCTATATTTTCTAAACAATAGAACTTCTACAGTAAATTTTTTCAAATACCACAATTATATGGAACTTTGAATAGGAAGTGAGATATGGTAGGTTTGTATAGGTTACAGTGAAATAGCAACACATCACAAAGTAATTTGGATGGAGAATAAAAATATATATGCAGGGCCCCCCTGAGGAGCTGGGGGAAGATGTGAAGGTGTTGGACTTCCTCACCTGGATTGTTGCCGATGTTCTCACAAACACTGGGGACTTACGGTTTGATATGCTGAGCCCTCCTTCTTGGGGCTGGCCCTTAAGAAGCTTGTTACTGCAAAGGAGAGACTAAACCTGCTTATAATTGTGCCTAAGAGTCTCCCCCTGAGTGCCTCTTTGTTGCTCAGATGTGGCCTCTCTCTCTCTAGCTAAGCCACCTTGGCAGGTGACCTCACTGCCCTCCCCGCTACGTGGGACCTGACTCCCAGGGGTGTAAATCTCCCTGGCAACGCAAGATATGACTCCTGGGGATGAATCTGGACCCAACATCGTGGGATTGAGAACATCTTCTTGACCAAAAGGGGGATGTGAAATGAAAAGAAATAAAGCTTCAGTGGCTGAGAGATTACAAACGGAGTCGAGAGGTCACTCTGGTGGGCATTCTTACGCATTATATAGATAACACTTTTTAGGTTTTATTGTATCGGAATAACTAGAAGTAAATACCTGAAACTACCAAACTCCAACCCAGTAGCCTTGACTCCTGAAGACAATTGTATAACAATGTAGATTATAAGGGGTGACAGTGTGATTGTGAAAACCTTGTGGATTGCACTCCCTTTATCCAGTGTATGGATGGATGAGTAGATAAATGGGGATAAAACCTGAATGAAAAATAGAGTAGGATGGGGGGATGATTTCGATGTTCCTTTTACTTTCATTTTTTATTCTGATTCTGATTCTTTCTGGTATAAGGAAAATGTTCAAGAAGAGACTGGGGTGATGAATGCATAACTATATGATGGTACTGTGAACAGTTGATTGTACACCATGGATGATTGTATGGTATGTGAATATATCTCAATAAAACAGAAATAAAAAAAAATCAATTGGCCCCAAAAAATTAAAAAAAAAAGTCACTTTAAAAAAAACTAATTAAAGTTTCAGTGGCTAAGAGATTTCAAATAATGTTGACAAGTCATTCGGGGGGTTACTCTCATGCAAGCTTTAGCCAGATATTGGAAACTACCACAGTATGCCAAGTCCCAAGCAACAATATACCCAAAAGCCCTAGAGAGTGCCTTGGGTTCTATCTAAGTCTCTATAAAGGTTTTTCTTAGTAAGCTTATTTTTCCAGAAACTTAAGGCCTCCAGATTGATCCTTTGCCACATAAGCCTTGAAACCCAGAGGTACCAGCCTCTCCTGGAACATCAACCAGTTTCATTCCTCCACCCCATAAGGTCAACACCCCTTTCCAGCATGAAGAAGTTAAAATGTTCATTGCCCAGATATCCCTGAAGATTGAGAGAAAGATCAGACAAGAGGGAGGAAGTATAACAGAAATTTGGATTTAACAAATGACTGTGAATAGTGACTCATTATATACATGTTTTTAGTGTCTGGTGTTTTAGAATAGCCAGAAGGAAATACCTGAATTTGCTGAACTGTAATCCAGTAGCCCTGATCTTTGGTAATGATGGTATAACTGTATACAAAATAAATAAATAAACAAATAAATAGTTACCCTTGTTTGTACGGATCTGCTTTTGGATATGCTGTTCTATTCCACTGATGTATATATATCTCTCTGACAACACTACATGTCTTAGTTACCCTACCTTTATTGTTAGTCTTAAAATTGGGTAGAGCGCAATACTAGTGATCAATAAGAGGGAGAGGTAAGCGGTATGGGATGTTTGTGGTCTTCTGTTTCTTTCTATTTCTTTTTCTAGAGTAATGCACGTGTTCTGGGGATGATGATGGTGATGAATGCACAACTATGTGATGACGCTGTGAGCCACTGATTGTTTACTTTGGATGGATTGTATGGTGTGTGAATATCTCAATAAAAGTACATTAAAAAAGAAGGTTAACCGTACCCAGCTCCCATGGTTGTCGAAGGAAATAAATGAGATGAGGTGTAAAAAAAACACTGGCCCATTGCCTGGTGTAAACAGCCAACAAGAGGAGACTGAGAAAGTTTGCTGTGGTTCAGGCATTTTAAAGGAATTAGTGCAGATACTGAAATTGAAGTCAAAGGCTGTGTATGACCGGGAAAGTGCTTATAATAGGGTAATCACAAGTGAATATATCAGAAAACAAAATTATGGATACAGCATGATTTCAAAATTTAAAAAGACCTATAATGCTTAAGTGAACAGAATTTATTTTTGGGGTGATGGAAAAGTTGTGGTAATGGACAGCTGTGATGGGGGCACAACATTGTGAAAGTAATTCACAGCACTGAATTACATATTTAAATATGGTTAAAGGGGGAAAATTTAGGTTGGATATATGTTCCTAGAATAAAAATTAAAACAAAAAAACAAACAGTGAACCCTGATGTAAATTATGGACTATAGTTAACTGTACAATTTTAATAATAGTCTTTCATCAATTGTAGCAATTGTACCACTAATGCAAGGCGTTACTAATAGGGACTGCAGGGGGTAAGTGGAAATTTTGTACTTTTTGCATGATTTTTCTGTAAAACTGCAGCTTTTCTAATAAAAACACAGCATATTTTAAAAATTTACTTGTACACAGGGAGAGCCTGGGAGGAGGCACAGCGAATACCAATAGTACTTCTCCAGGGCGGTCTCTCGGGGTCTCCCACACTCTCCCTGCTTTTACACTTTGCTGGGTGGGAGGAGGAGGTAGCAACTAACACAGAAACAAAGAAAACCAGTCAACTCCAGGGGCTCCGAGGCCCCCACTGGAGGGAGGTGGCTGCGGGGCTGGCCGGGTCACCCCAGCCAGGAGGTCTGAGCTGAACTCCCGCCCAGATCCCCACCCGGAAAGAGCAGCGCGTTCCTTCCTGCTGAGACTGTTTAGGATTCTGCCTCGTGGTCCCGCGGCTCCCACGCCCTGGTGAGCCTGGCTGGGCGAGAACACGGGGTACTCCCCAAAGGGCAGGGGCTGGGGCGGGCCCAGGTACACCTGCAGGGGGCGCTGCCTCGACCGGGAGGCCCTGGGGAGGTTTCTCCCAGACAACCCGAGAGCACCCAGCCAGTGCAGACGTCCCCTCGCCGGCCCCTGGCCGGCCCAGCCCCGCGCTCAGTGCAGTCATTACATCCCCAGCCCAGCGGCTGTGTTCTTGGGACAGCCCCCAGCGTTTCCAAGCGAGGCCGAGCCCCCAGGCTTTCTCCCCTGATGCACACAGCCGCCCCCCTGTACCTCCTTGGAAACTTCCAGAGCCGCGGACTCACTCAGCTCTGTGGCTAATCGGACCAGAAAACGCCCAGTCCCTCGGGTCATACTGGGAGGTGGTCCCCGTCATCTCAGAATCAGGGCTGCATGTTTCCAGAGCATCGGTGGAGGGGCCATGAAAGACCCCAGGGAACAATTAATGAACAACTGCTCACTCCACCAGCACAGAACTCGGCCCCAAGCGAGAGATCCAGAGGGATGGGCTTGTTTTCCCTGGCAAGTTCCAAACTCTTCCATCCCTGTGCAGGGTTTGCCATTGTTGCATCTTACATTTATTCCTACTTTTGTAAGATGAAGACATAGCCGGCTGGGTTTCAAAATATATCCAGGAGGGGACCTCTTCTCACCACCCATGTCCAAGCCACTGTCACCTCGCCTGGCCCCTACGGCTGCTTCCCAGGGCTCACCCGGCTCCACCCCGAGCGGGCACAACCAGGCCCCTCGCCTCCTTCAGGCCTTGGCTCAAAGGTCACCTTCTCCAGCAAACCATGGGTACCAGGGGTGCTGGAGGAGGTGCGCACAGAAGGCCCCCACGGAGCCTTCAGAGGGAGCTGGCCTGCCCTGCTGCGGAGGCTTTCCCGTCTCTCACCAACGACACATTGAGCACCTCCTGTGCGCCTTCCCGAGGGCGGGGGACACGGCAGAGGGGAGCCGGGTCCTGCTCTCCAGAGCTTCCCCGGCCGACACGTGACGTCAGACCTCCGGCCTCCTGAGCTGTGAGAAAACAGACTCCTGTCGCATGAAGCCACCAAGTTTGTGGTATTTTGTTTTGGCAGCCACCGGACACGAATCTCCCACCTGATTTACAATAGTAAGCCCCCCGCCCCGCTGGCAGTGCCAAGCACCCCTTTCCCTGGTTCCTCTCCCGGTCCTGGCACTTCTGTCTTCTAACCGACAGTGTAACTCACGTGTTGCCGACTGCCTCCTGCACCAGAACGCAGTTTCCATGAGGATGAGGGTGTCTGCTTTGCCCATGGGTGTGTCCCGGGACCCAACAGGAAATACTTGTCGACTGGGTTTTAGAGTTGAACAAGCGGAGGTTCAGAAAGGCGTTTTTCCCATTGCTTTGCCTTGTTTGGAATTTTTTTATTTGATAAATAAAGTAATTTGAAAAAGGAAAAGAAACACGTCCCAGCTCCACATGGGTGGGATCTGTGCCCAGATTTTCTGGCACCAAAGCCCAAGCCTGGGGCAGCCACGGGCAAGGGGGTAATTATGTCATTTCTTTCCCAGGTTTTCCCAAGTAAACTGAGGTACATTGAACAAGTGATTGGATAGAAGGAACCCAACACATAGGGCCTCTCGGGTGACGGTTGGACAGTTCCACAGGCTCCCCTGCTGATGGGACTCCGCTTGGGGTTGACCAGCAGTGGGCCCACCCGGGGATGGACACACCCATCTAAGCCGCTCACACTCAGCCCCTTCCTCTGGGCCATGGGGTTGGACAAGTGACCAAGGGCTGGCCATGGGTCAGGTGGGAGACCTGTGGGGGATGTTAGGGAACAGAATCTCTTCCCTGATAAAAGGGAGAGGCATGCAAGGAGAGGGACCCTCTGCCTAGGCACATCATCCCCCTACCCATTCCTGGGTTGGGTGCAGTCCAGAGAGGGTGTGATAGCAGTGCTCTAGCAGCTGTCCTGAGACCATGAGGAGTGGCACTGCTGACACGTGGGGGATGGAGCTGGGGGTGGGCAGCTGGGGTGGGTAAGTGGAGAAAGAACTTGATCTTTGATGGCTACTGAGCTGTCAAATTACCCAACACTGAAGGGCCATCTCCAGAGCTCACATCAAGAGGATAAATATCCATGGCACTGAAGACACTGTGAGTTGGGTCTTCTATTTTTCTGCATCCAAAGCTCTACAATTCACAGATTCTGCAATTTCATGAAAGCCTGGATCAAAGCTCAACCCAAGACTACATAATCCTCAAGTTTAAACAAGCCTTGGAGGACATTTTTAGTGGCTCACATCATTTTTCAGCAGGAGAATCAGAGCTACCCCTACCCAGGGCACTTTCTCCTCTGCATCCCCAGGCCCCTCATGGTGCTGGCACAGGGTGAGTCCATAAATGGTGGGTGGGTGGGGGTCCTGGAAGGGGGCCAGGTTGGTGATCAGGCATGGGTCAGGCGCTGGGTGCATGCCCTCCACCCTGAAGATCGGCAGGGAAGGTTGCACTTGTTCCCACTGTATACCCAGGAGACAGAAGCCACTTGCCCGAGGTATGAGGAGGGGACAGGGGCAGCTCCACTGCTACCAAACCCCGTGGGTCAGATAAGGCGGCCGGCTCGATTCGCTGCGCCCACACATTTTATTGCATCCCTACGGTCTGGGCTTAGAGAAAATCATTTTAAATAAAGTGTGTTTATCCCTTTTGTCTTTTAAAGTAAGCTTTATAGAAAGAGCAATCTAATGGATTTTGCTGTTCAGGAACAGCAAATGGATCCACATGCAGAGGAGAGAAAATTAAACCAGAAAAATCTCACAGTGCCCTGGAAAGCTCTGATGAAAAGATGAAAAGCTTCAGGCCACGGTGAGCTCCATCTTGGCGTCCAGAGGACGGGAAGCTCTACAAAGCAGGGATGCGGTGGCCCGGGAAAGCCCTCCCTGGCACCGACACGGTCCCCTGGGTCCCGGGGCCCAGCGGGGTGGACACAGCAGCCTGGGAGAAGGCGGGTGGACCGAGCTGCTTGTTTATGGAGATACCGTGTCTGCTTCCACACCACAGCGCGTGACTGCTCCACCCTTCCCAGGGCGTGACCCGGGCAAGTTCTTCCAATACAGGCCAAAGCCGCTGTCCACAACCCCACCTCGGGACAGGGTCTCCGGCTGTCCCTGCTGGGACCAGTGTCAGGGCCAGGGCAGTGGGGTACCCGGGAAGATGCAGCAATAGGGGGAGTCCACAGGAGCTGCACCAGGCGAGGGGTGCACGGGGGAGCCCTGGAGCCTGGTGATTCTTGGGGCATCAGTGACGTCATCAGCAGCCGAACACACCCACAGGTGACCTGCACTCCCGGGGGGTGGGGTTGGGGGCAGCCTCAGACTGAGGGTCCCAGGGCACATCCACCCTGTGCAGGGTCCCAGAGCCAGAGGGACAGCTGGTGGGGTCTGTCTTCCCCAACCCTGTCTGCGGCTGGGCCTTGGGGAAACAGCACCGGCTCATTTCCGGAAGTCTCCCTCATGCAGAGAAGTCTAGGCTGGTGGTCTCAGTCTTTCTTTTCAAAAAATGGAGGTACCATGGGACGATTCATACTCACTCTCTCGCTGATTTTGTCTCTCTCTCTCTCTCTGCCTCAATCTCTCTCTCTCTTTCTGTCTGTCTGTCTGTCTCTCAGAGATTCCAGTCTTGGGTCTGACAGCAGCTGACCATGACCTTGGGCAAGCAGCTTCTCCCTCCGTGCCTCAGTTTCCCCATGCATGAGAGGCCGGGTGGAGAGGTGGGACAAGGAGCTCTTTCCGCACTCTCCCTGCAAGCTCTGCCAAGTAATTCTGCGACAGCTCAGCGAGGTGGGCAACACCAAGCTGCCCAGCAGCCACGCTTCTCACCCATGACTGTGGCCTCCTGAGGGTGCCCCCCCGCCCTCACCCCCCGATGCCCACCCTCCTCACTGGGCTGCAGAGACCCCACGCCCCATGCCCACAGGCTGAACCCAGGGCTCAGGGGAAGGCTCGCTCGGCGCCACCCTACCTGCACCCCCTCCCCAGGGTGGCCCCAGCCCGGTCCCCTTGCCTCTCCCAGCTCCAGTTTCCTCCTGGACAAAGTGGAGGACACCACAGCCCTCCTGAGACTGTTGGGATTTAAGAAGGGGACACACGTAAGGTGTTTAACAGCCAGAACAAGCTCGATGGAGCTGAGGTCAAGGTCTAATACTGAGGCCACAGCCACTGCCCCTGCCTTCTCGTCACCCTCCCGGGGAGCCCCGTGGGAGGACCTCGAGTCACAGCCTCGGCCACACGCCCCCAGCCCCTCTCCCCTCGTCTGCTGCCGTCTCACCAGCCGCACATCTGATCACTCCCCCAGGGACGTGCTCTGCCGCACCTTTGCACCTCTGCACCCACCACCTCCCACCGGGAAGGGCCTGGCCTCCCCTCTCAGACTGGGGTTGCTACGACCTTCACATCACAGCCCAGGCACGACCTCCTCTTCCGGAGTCTTCCCTGGGTCCTCCCCTGGCACTTGCTGTTCACCACAAAGCCGGCACTTCCGCTTGCGTTGTGTCCCTCCCTCTCCCGGCCACGAGCCTGAAGCCTGAGCCTTGTGTCTTCCTCCTCTTTACGGCTTTCCAGAGCCTTCCGCCAGGCCGGGTGCCCAGAAGGGCTGCCTAATACCCTCTGTGGAGTGGATGGACACGGCCTGCAGGAATTTAACAGGCGCCCTTTCATGTCTGATAAAAATCATGACAGCCAGTTGCCTGCAGCATGTTCCCCAGTTTTGGTTTTGCCCATAATAAAACAGGCTCTCACTGCACCCGGGACTCATGAAGGGTCACGGTGGCCAGCACCGCGTGGACCTCGAAGTGTCCCGTGAACCCAGCACATCAGGCCCGTAAGGCCCACATAAAGAGGGGTGACAACCTACTGCACATGCTGGGGGAGGGGGCAGCCTTTTTATTAAGAGAAAATCCCTCCAAATGCTCCACATTCTTTGGGCTTGGATATCAGATTGGTTTGGTTTGCCCATCCTGCCCCATGCTACTTCCCATATATTTTTAGGAAATCAAACGCAAGTGCACTTAGTCCCACTTGTGCACAGTGGATTACGTGTTCCCTTCGCTGGAGAAAGGCAGAGACGGGCGGGAGGGCACCTGTAGTGAACGTCCCACCTCGGGAGGGACGCAGGGGGCTCACGGGAGTTTCCTTCTGAGCTTTCGGGTATTATCTGAGTTTAATAGCCTGCGCACCCTTTTTAACAAGCGGAGGGGAAAATAAAAGCTCTCTCCACTTGGAAGGGAGGGTAGAGTCCCCTACCTCACTCCTGGGGTGCCCATGTCTGGTGTGGGTTCTGGGCACCCCATCCTGCCAGGCCCGCACATCACCCCCAAGCCCATGGCTGCTTCCTTCTTGGCTACGGGGCCGAGAGGCACCGTGCTCGGCCCACAGGGTCTGAACGTTCTGACGCCAGGTGCAGCCAGGCGAGGACACCCCGTGGGACCCGGACATCACCCCCCCACCTCAGTGCCTCACACCAGCACATTCCATAGCCATGTCCACAAAGGACGCAAGAAACGGAACAGACTGCACTGACGATCGAACATTCTGGAATCTCTGAGAACTTCCTCCTATCACCAGCCTACCTGCAGCTTCCCAGGGATATTGTGCACACCTCAAATCGAGTCGCAACTGGGGCCCGGCTCCGAGGCGCACGGCGGGGTGCCCAGGGCCCGCGCTGCAGCTCGGTGGGGGGGAGGGTGCTCACCCTTGCAGACGAAGCACTGGAGGTGGAAGTACTTGTTCTGGACCCGCAGCGCTTCGCCCCTGCACACGTTCCCGCAGGTGCTGCACAGGATGGCCGTGCCGGGAGGCTTCTCCAGGGCGCTGGGAGCAGCCTGTGGCTGTGACACTGTTGGAGATAGAGGGGCGTGTTAAAGGTGGGGGACACCTGCATGAAGACACCTGGGGCTGAGCAAAGCCACCGTGGAGCCAGGAACTTGGGGCCCATCTGCTATAGCGGGAGGCCCAGAGCAGGGCACCCAGAGACAAATCTTTGTCCCCCTGTCCTTGGAGGCCAGGGGGAGTCTGGTGATGTGAGAGGTGATAGCCCCCAGGGGCTCAGGTCACCTGGTTCCACCCCCTAACATGGGGGTCCTGCCTGCGGAGCTCTACCCCAGAAGGGGTCCTGCTCCCAGCCCTGCAAGCACACCTGCGGCGACAGGGCACTCACTGCCCCCCACCCCGGGATGGGCCGCCCCACCACCGCCCACGGGAAGTCAATGTGCCTCCATCTGGCATAGTGTCCCCACTCCAGATGGCAGAGATGAGGCCCCTTGCCATCGAGCTTAGCAGCCAGGTGAGCCCAGAGCCCTCCCGTCTCTCCTGGAACGCACCCCAAACTCCCCCTGCATGCTGGGGCACTGGGTGGAATATCCCTGCCATTTCCCTGACATCCGGCCAGGGACCAGGGTGTTTTGGGAGGCTCCAGAAACCCACGGCAGACCAGGACAGATGCTGGGAAGGGCCTGACCGCCAGCTCCAGCAAGACCACACGGGGCCACCCAGTCCCCATGGACAGAGGCCAGCTGTGCAGGGCGCACTATCCAAGGCAGAGCAGGCTCGGGTCTGTCCATGAGGGCAGCTGCCAGCCTGCGAGGTGGACCCTGACGGGTGAGCATCTGGACAATGCAGGTGACACAGCCAGGGCGGGGACCACTCTCGCCTGGGGAGTCCCTGAGCCTTGCAGCAGGAGGGGAAGGTGGTCAGACAGAAGAGCTGGAGAGCGGGCTCGGGGCACTCCCAACAGGGCACGGTGGGTCCTGTGGGCTGCAGGGACGGTGTGAGGATGGTGAGGGGGCAGCGGTCACAGCGGGTTCACCGGAAAAGGCCGTGTGAGCAGCTGATGCCCAAAGGCTGCACCTTCTCAGAAGACTGAGGCTCTGAACCCATAAATATGTGACCTCGCGGGGCACAAGAGACCTTACAGACTTGATGAGGACCCTGAGAGAGGTTACTATCCTGGATTACACAGTGGGCCCAATAGAACCCCGAGGGTCCTTAACAGTGGGCAGGGGGAGGCGTGATGATGGAGGGTCAGCCGTGCGAGGGGCCGGCTTTGAGGGGCGAGGAAGGTGTCCCAAGCCAAGGAACATGGAGACCGCTAGAAGCCGGAAAAGGCAAGGAAATGACAGTCCCCTGGAGCCTCCAGAAGAAACCGGCCCCACTGACACTGGTTTTAGCCCAGTGACACCCACGCTGGCTTTACAGCCTCCGGCAACGTAAGGCACAAACTTTGTGTTGCTCAAAGCTGTTCCACGGTGGCAACGTGTTCCAGCCGCCATAGGTACGGGGGCCACCTTTTCAGGCGGGCCAGGGGAGCAGGTGGACACCAAGCCCAACCCCAGCCAAAGCCTTTCTCCCCCACAGTCTGATGGGGGAAGGGCCGAGGACGGCGGTGGGGATGGTCATCGCGGCCATGGTGGCTGCCCTCTGAGCTCGCCCACAGACCTGGCACATGCTGAGCGCTTTGCATCACCCCGTGACCGTCTTCATACACCAGCCCCTCCTGTCCTGGTTCAGGCTCCCCTGCAGCTGAGCTGAGGCAAGGATGGGGTGCAGGTGGTGGACGTGGGGAATCCCCAGAACTGGCAGGGGCCAGGCAGGGACAATGAGGCAGGAAGGGCGGAAAAGCCCAGGGCCATGTGTTGCTGAGCTGGTCACCACTGAGCACGCCGGGCTCAACACTTGGGTCTCCAAGGCATTGTGCAGAACACTCCAGACTGTCCCTGGGGGAGGTGGGGGGCTGGTGTGCTACACCTCCCATTCCCCAGTGGGTGAGGAGCGCTTCCATGGGTAGACCTGCAGTCCCCCAATTTCTGGATGATCCAGTGTCTGAGTTGAATTTCAAGGCTTTGGCACAGAGGCCGAAGCACCGAAGTGCCAAAGCGCAGGCCCTGTGGAGGGAAGCCCAGAGGCTGGGGTCACCAGCTTGGGCTGTGACTACAGCCAACTTGTGGGGTGCAGGCCCAGAACCCCGATCACACTCCCTTTACAGGGTAAGCACAGTTATACAGGGACATGAGACACACACACACATTTACACAACTGCTAACAATGAGCACCCATCGAGCACCAGGCCTGGCCGGGCCCCGCACCCTTGCATAAACTTCAAGGAACTGGGTCTCGGGCAGAGGTGGGGGCCCATCTCTGTCTATTTCCAAATAGCCCCTCACCCTCCACCCAGAACCCCAAGGCCCCAGCAGCCCCGGAGAGGGCCGGAGGCAGGTGACCTTCCTCTCTCTGCACAGAGAGCACGGAGGGCAGCCAGAGCAGGGTCCTTCCAGGGAGGAGGGTTCAGAGCACTCAAGGGTCATGAGTGACAGCTGCCTGGGGGCGAGAAGCCATGCAGCGGAAGAAGCAGGTGCGGAGGAGATGGGTGGCAGGGAAAACGACTTGCCCAGAGGCCTGGGTGCCCATGCCCCTCACGTTTCCAAGGCATTCAGGGACCCCACAGCCTCCCGGTCGGCGCCAAGGCCAGTGGGTCTTGGGAGCTGTCCCCGCAGCCCTGGGGCACCACTGACAGTCCCGGCCCTGGACCGAACGTCAGCGGCAGGCTGGCCCCTCGCTCCTTTTCCGGAGGTGACTGCGGCGCCGCCTCATCTATTATTTAGTAAACTGGGTGGGGAGGAGGCAGGGCTTGAATGTCAGACTCCCGGGGCAGAACAGGCAGAACAGGCCCTGGATTTGTGGTTTGCAGCCTCAGACGGTACCAGCTCCAGGCAGGGACGGCCCGGGCCGCAGGGCGCGCGTGGGGGCGAGGTGCTGTCGATCGCTTCGGCCCACGCCGGAGCCTGGCTGGGAGGCGCGGTGGGCGTGGGGGCAGTGCAGGTCTTCACAACGGCCGTGCCCTCATCCATCGGCAACACAAAGAACAAGACTCCACTGCCTCTTCGTGGGGAGACGAGTCAGTCTCCACAATCCTGGAAACTGGATCAAACCCAGCATGAGTCAAACGCCACTCTCAGATTCCCAGGGGGCAGTGGGTGGGCTTTGGGGCCCCACGGCCCAGGGTGCAACCCTCCCACCCCACATGACATGCTGGGACCCAGGGCAATCCCTGGAACTTTCCATCCATCCGTCCATTCATGCTCTGCTTGCTGGGCTCACACCACCACCCGGGGGGTGCTGTGATGATGAACAAACGTCTCTGCCCAGCAACCAGCCGGGTCCAGCAAAGAATAACTTCTCAGTAAACAATAGCTGTTATTATTTCCCAAAACACACAATGTGACTTCACCTACTTTCAGGTTCCTGGAAATACACCTGATATGGGGTGGAAACACGCCATTAAGAGCTTCACTTTGCTTGGAGAGCTTCCGCCCCACCTGGCCACCTGGAGCTGCATGACAACGCTGCTGCCCCCCAGTGACGTCAGGGGGACACTGCAGCCGCAGGAGCGGGCGCTCCCTTTCTCGCAGATTTGCCCTCCAATTGCATCTTTACATTCAGCCCCCAGGACCACAGGTCTGGGGAACCTCCCGGATTTGTGGCTTCGGCCTTTGTGCCCCTCTTGCAGCTGTGGGGTTGCAAGGAGGGGTGGAGGAGAGGAGAGGTGCGGGCAGGTGTGTCCCTGCAGGATTTCTCCCTGGGGATTTGTCCCTCTTCCTGCAGGTCCACGGTCTTCCCTGCTCGCCAGCATTTCTCGGGGTGGCCTCCAGCGAGGGACGAATCCAGACAGGAAGCAGTGGTCCCGATTGCCAGCAGTGCCCCCAGGGGAACAGGTCTCCAGGAGGTGGGCGATGAGGGCAGAGCCCCACCCCAGCCCTCCCGGCTCCCCAGCGCTGCCCTAGGCGTCTGGAGCTCAAGGCTCCTCTTGGAAGCCAGCAGGCTGCTCTCGAAAGTCAGAGAGAGCCCGGTGCCCATGAGCAAGCAACTGCCAATGAAAAACCTTTCAAAGTCATGCCCTAGCCCCGAACAAAGCTGCCAGGGATGCCAAGTCATCCCCCGAGCGGGCTGTCCCCGTTTCTCTCCACTGGGCTTGGAGCCGCTCAGGGCAGGGACAGCCTGGCGAAGATGAAACGCACCATCCCCTTTTTCCCACAGAGAGCATCTCCTGAGCACTCGCTGGGTGTCAGGCCTATTCCAAGGCCAACACGTTCACCTCGCGGGGTTCACTCGCTTCCCCTCCCGACACCGCAACCAGGTGAGCGGGCACAGGGACACGAGAGCAGAGGGGCCCCTCGCGGGCTGCATTCATGTCACCTGTGTGCCTGCAAAACGTGCCCGCTGAGCCCACGCCAAGGTCATGATGCTGGGGGGCTGGGAGTGGCCCCAGGAATTTTATTTTTAAAATATGTCCAGGGATGGCAATGCACCCGGACCTGCTGACAGATCAGAGTCGGAAGCTTCCAGCTCCCAGCAGTGAGGGTCACCCTGGCTGGGTCCCCCAGGGGCTGCCTGTCACCTCATTTGGCACAATGCCCAGTGGAGACCAGGCCATGGGGCTGTGCCCACAGAGCGACCTTCTAAGGAGCAGAGCACACTGCATTTGGGAAGGAGGGCTGGGACATCCCGGGAGACTGGGCAAACCACAGCCGCTGGCTGGAGCAGGTGCCCACCGGGGGCTGACACCTCAGGACCAAAAGCTGATCCAGAGTGGTCCTTCCGGGGCACAGGGTGGGTGCGGGGCCACGCAGAGAATTGACAGAAATCGGGTCTTTTCCAGAACAGCAAATTAAATGCCGCTTTGTCTATGTTTGCCAGTGAAGTTCACCTGGATGCTGTTGGAGGTTCTTTCCTCGCTGCACATGGAAATTTATACTCATCTTTACAGGAGTATGAATCACAGGGACCCCCGCTCTCCGGACAGCTCCCACGTCTGCCATCCCAGCCTCTTGGCCGGAACTCAGGACCTACTTATAGTTCCTGGACACGTGTTCATTTGCGCCTCTGAGCCTTTGCACATGCTGTGCCTCCACGCAGAAGGCCCTCCCGTTTCATCCATCTGGCCATGGCCACCCTTCCTTTAAGAGTCACTTCCTGAGCCACCACCTCTGGGAAGTCCTCTGGGATTTCCCCCAGGCCAACAAGGGGGTACTCCTTTTCTTTCTCCAACTGCAGGCGGCATGCACCCCCCACGAGAGGTCTGAAGAGGCCAGTCACTGCCAGCTTGCTGTAACCATTCAGACGGGGAAGGCCTTGGAGAGAGGACCACTGCAGCCCCGACACTGGGCTTGGCCTGGAGCCTGCCGTGCACGGATGCTGCGTGAACGAGAGAACAATCGCGATGCAGGAGGTTCACTCCACTGCAATTTCAAGACCGGCTCTGACGTTCGTTTTAACAAGGCTTT
Source organism: Bradypus variegatus (assembly GCA_004027775.1). Classification (NCBI taxonomy): domain Eukaryota; kingdom Metazoa; phylum Chordata; class Mammalia; order Pilosa; family Bradypodidae; genus Bradypus; species Bradypus variegatus. The sequence goes on along the minus strand of PVKY010000389.1, from coordinate 30,639 downwards.
ACCTGGACAATAACATAAAGCACGATCCCGCAGGGTGACAATCCATCACACAAGGGGCTGCGACTATTTAACACCCCGTGATAATGAAACGTCAGCACTGGGCCTTGGTAGGAATGGAAGGAACGACTGCTGGTAATGTCCCCATATCACACTCACGCCCACGATAATAGAACGGGCTCACACTCGGGCTCACCCAGACTGAGGGCCGGGCTGGCACCGACACCACCAGATCCTTCTTGAGGCTGGACTATTGTGCAGCCCCAGCCCATGGGGGCCTGGGGAGCCGGGACAGCAGCCAGCGAGGCCGGGTTTGGACCCACCGTCCGGGGCCAGCCGGGGAGCATGGAGAGCTGGCTGAACTCGGCGAAGCTATTTTCACACATGTATTTGGGGCTTGGACCCACGAGGATTTTTTTAAAACTCAGTAGAAGTAGATAAAACCCCTGGCACAATGCTGGACATCTAACAGTGAAAAACAAGAGCTCACCTCGGAGGCTGGACCTGTGCAAGGTGGGCGGCAGGGAGGGGGGACAAATGATCTGCTCTGAGGTCCTTCCAGGGTCTCAGGTCTACAGGGGGCTCCACAAACTCTTTCAGGAAAGAGCCAGATGGTAAATATTTTGGTCTCTGAGGACCATGGGGTCCGTCGCAGCCACTCAACGCTGAGCCGTGGCTCAGAAGCAGCCATGGCCGACATGTGTGCATGGGCACAACCATGGCCAATCAGACTCGATTTACCCCTGGTCCAAGTCTGCCACCCCCAGTCTAGGGTTTTGAGGGGGCGTGCTTCATTTAATCAATAGATTGTCCTAGATGTGCCTTCGGGCTTTGGCTCGCCACGGCAGGGCGGCAGGCTGGGGCGGCAGGAAGGGCAGGGTATATGGAGGAAGCTGCACCCTGCGCCAATTCCAGCGATATCATCCCCTGACGGTCACTTTGGGCAAGTCACACAACAATCTGAGCCTTGGTTTCCTCAACTACAGAATGGGACAATGATTCCCAAGACCCAGGACTCAAGAGAGGACACACGCAAACCCTGGTGACTCAGGCCAGCTCCTGGGGTGTCTCAGGCGGCGCAGGGAGCGGGAACTACGACCGGGGCTGTGGGGTGGCGTTCTGGACTGCTAAAGCTGATGAGGTGCAGTATGCCAGGAATGGACCGGCTTTTAACAAGGCGGATTTATTAGCTTATAAGTTACAGTTCTAAGGCCATGAAAATGTCCAAATGAAGACGTCAACAGGACGATACCTTCTCTGAAGACCGGTTACTGGAGAACTTGGGCTCCTCTGTCAGATAGGAAGGCATATCTGGTCCTTCTCTCCCGGGTTTCACGGCTTCCAGCTTCTGGCCTCAGTGGCTTCCTTTCTCAGCTCTTCTGGGGCTGTGTCCGTAAGCTTCTCCTAATTTCATCTCTTTTAGCTTCTGTCTTTTATACTCTTATAAAGGTCTCCAGTAAGAGGATTAAGGCCCACCTTGGGCAACTCCTCAATTGAAACAACCTAATCAAAAGGTCCCACCTACATGATATTTTATAGTCTTTGTGATGTAAGTTGTTTTTCCAATTCACATACATTTTGTTATGAAGTAAAAATAGAGTACCACTTGCGTTGTGAAATGCTCGGCTGGTAAATATCTCTTGACATTTTGTCTTTATCTCATCACCTGATTTAAAAATCCAGCACTTGATAATATAACTGAAAGAAATGATTGTACCAGCTGATGAAGTAAGGAAAATATTCCTTCCTTCAATGGCATGTGTTTATTTTTTCTTAACTAGTATGTATGGGCATTAGAAAAACTATATATTAAAATTGGTAAGCTTTGAATGTTTCACTGTTTTGATTCTTAGATTATGAGGCAGGACAGACAGAAGAGTAATAGATATCACAATTTTTAAGTTTGATAAGTCAGAACATTTTATTTTGACATTCTACATTATGAGTTACTGAATATTCTATATGTATGTGAAACACTGTGACATATCTTCCAACTTTGCCTAGGTGCCATTGTATCTGAGAAAGGAAAACCATTTTGATCTTCATCAGCATTGCCTTCAGCTGGAAATTTGGGAACAGTTCACAACAAAAACCTCTCAGCAGTTTGCAAACTGAAGTACCTGCAGAAACCATAGCTATTCACCAAATACATAGATTGGGTTCATGGCATCATGGAAATTACTTGGGAAAACAAATCACAAGTTCGTGTGCACTCTGTCCTAAGTAATATCTATAGGCACAGCTCTGACTTTGAACAGAATTCCAAATAATTTGCTGTTGTACAACTACCAGATTCTAGGAAATGTGAATTAAGGTAAATGTTTCTGCAAAAAAAAAAAGAAGAAAAAAAAAAAGGTCCCACCTACAACAGGTTTGTACCCACAGGAATGGATTAAAAGAGCATGATCCTTTCTGGGGTCCGCACAAACTACCACAGGAGGTGACGGCTCCTTCTAGATCCTTGGTCGTGGTCCCAGGGTTGACGTGGTCAGAGGAAGACTGTGCCTGGGTGGGGGGCCCCTTCACCCCAGCTGTGCACAGGCCTGGTGTGCTTGGGGTGAGAGGCACAGGCAGGGGCCCCCCAGTCCCAACATTGGGCCTCACTGGGCTTTGACTTGGGGAGCAGGGACAGTGGCCGAGCTCTACAAACATCACAGTGAAATGTCAACATCAAGGCCAGCTCTCAGGTAAATTGTCCGTTCAGGTGGGCGAACCCCAGAAACACCAGGGAAAAGTTGAAGCATATCCACAGGTCTCTTTACTCTGATAATTGAGACCTCAAACGTCTTCTACCCCAGTGAAGGAGAACCTGACCAGCTGGAACATCCCATAATTACTCAGCAGTGGTCCTCTGCTCTGTTGGCATGGAAACGACTTGGGAGTGATTTCCCTGCCTTTCTCATAGAAACTCTCCCTCCTGACGTCACTCAAGGAGCAGCGACCAGGCACCCCACGCTCCTTCCCAGCAATCACACCCTGGAAACCAGTGGTGCCGCCATTTGTAACAGGTGCCCTGCGCCCTCTCTGCCTTCCAGGTGCCTCGGCGGGCCTGGCTCACCTGTCCCCTCCAGCCGCCAACCCAGGCAAAGAGCATCTGCCCTGACCCCACGTGCCGCTTCCAGCCGCCAGAAACCACGGCAATCACTGCAATGTAAACGTTAAAGTCAAAGCCGCGAGGCCATGGGCCAGCACGTACCCAACTCCCAACACACAAACAACAAAGACGTCATTACTATTATGATCTGTTGGTTCAGTCATTCATTCTTCCAACAAATGGGCCTCCCGTGTTCCCCAGATTCTTCCAGGCCCTGGGGACTCATGGTCCCGAGCCTGGCCTTTGTGTCCTCCCTTCCACCCCTCACAGTGGAGATGGGGGTCACCCCCATTTTATGTGTGAGGAAACCGAGGTTCATGGAGATGGGCAGGAACTTCCCCAAAGTCCACAGGGCCACTTAGGAGAATGGAAAATGGTGCAGCCACTTTGGAAAAGAGTCTGGCAATTTCTCAAGTGATTAAACCTGGAGTTACATTTGACCCAGCAGTTCCACTCCGAGGTACCCACCCAGGAGAAGCGAAAGCTTGTCCACACAGAAACTTGGGTGAATGCTCAAAGCAGCACCATTCATAAGAGCTCAAATGTGGAAACAACCCAAATGTCCATTAATGAACGAATGGATAAACACAACGTTGGCTATAAATAAATGGAGTATTATTCAGCCGTAAATAGGAATGATGTTCTGATACATGCAATAACACGTATGACCCTTAAAAGCGTCATGCTAAGTAAAAGAAGCCAGAATCAAAACGACAAATGCGGTCTGATCTCACTGATGTGAAAGTCCAGGATAGGGGACTCTACGGAGACAGGGGAGACTAGCGGTTGCTGGGGCTGAGCAGGAGAGGGAGGGGACTGGGGGCGTAGCTAAGGAGGACACACGGGGTTTCTTTATGAGGTGATGGAAATGTTCTAGAATGGTGGTGATGGCTGCACAACTCTATGAACATATTAAAAACCACTGAATTGCATGCTTTAAGTGGATGAATTCAATGGTTTGTGAATTGTAACTCAATAAAACTGTTTAAAAAGAAAAAGCAAATTGTAGAATAAAAGAGAGACTGAGAGGGAGGGGAGCCCCCCATGCAGGTGTGTCTGAGGCCCCGCCCAGCTCCTTAGCCACCTGCCTGTCCACAAGCCCCTTTGTGCACATCAATACCCAGCATCCTTTGCACACATCAGTACCCAGCATCCTTTGCTCACATCAGTACCCAGGCTCGTTTGCACACATTGGTACCCAGGATCCTCTGCTCACATTGGTACCCAAATCCTTTGGATACATTGGTACCCTGCCTCCTTTGTGCACATTGGTGCCCAGCGTCCTTTGCTCACATTAGTACCCAGCATCCTTTGCTCACTCTGGTACCCAGCATCCTTTGCTCACTCTGATATCCAGCCTCCTTTGCACACATTGGTACCCAGCGTCCTTTGCTCATGCTGGTACCCAGTGCCCTTTGCTTACACTGGTACCCAGCCTCCTTTGTGCACATTGGTACCCAGCATCCTTTGCTCACATCAATACCCAGCATCCTTTGCTCACTCTGGTACCCAGCATCCTTTGCTCACTCTGATACCCAGCCTCCTTTGCACACATTGGTACCCAGCATCCTTTGCTCATGCTGGTACCCAGTGTCCTTTGCTTACACTGGTACCCAGCCTCCTTTGTGCACATTGGTACCCAGCATCCTTTGCTCACATCAATACCCAGCATCCTTTGCTCACTCTGGTACCCAGCATCCTTTGCTCACTCTGATACCCAGCCTCCTTTGCTCACATCCACTCTGATACCCAGCATCTTTTACTCACTTTGGTACCCAGCCTCCTTTGGGCACATTGGTACCCAGTGTTCTTTGCACACATCAGTACCCAGCGTCCTTTGCTCACATCAGTACCCACCATCCTTTGCTCACACTGGTGCCCAGTGCCCTTTGCTCACACTGGTACCCAGCCTCCTTTGTGCACATTGGTACCCAGCGTCCTTTGCTCACTTTGGTACCCAGCCTCCTTTGCACACTTCGGTGCCCAGCGTCTCTGTGGAATACAAAGGTGGGTGGCAGGGGGGCCACAGGCCTCAGGTGGGCAATGGGGCATGCCAGCCATGAAAACCCAGGGAGGGCCAGACCCCTCCTCTTCCAGTGATGCCCTCTCCCACCCAGAGAGTGAAGCACTCCTCATGCCATGATCCCTGGGAATTTTTCCTATTGTTTCTCTCTGCACTTCCACCACAGACCTCCATTTAATTCCATTCTTTCTCCAGGGGCCAGTCCATGCCCAACCCCTGGGCAGGTGTCAGGGCTGGGCCAAAGACTCCTGCCCGTGTCCGCCTGGTCTCTGCTCTCCTGGGTTTGCCATCGGGACCCGGGAGCTCCTCACGCACCCACCTGGATCACAGGCGGCATCAGTCCAGAGCAGATGGGCCCACCCACGCCCGCCAGCCGAGCTGATTCGTAGAAATTTCCACCTTGCTACCTAGGCTAGGCAAACAACTGCTTGTGCTCTCCAGGGTTTATAATTATGTCCTAATATTTCATATGTTTTATCAAGCCGTGCACACACCCGCTCTCATGCTTCTGATATATGCAGAGCCACCACGGGATGCACTGCTCTTGCCTTCCTCTCAAGCCTTGCCTTCTGTCCCAATTTCCTGCAGCTGCATAACCAAGTCCCACACACTGGGGGGACTAAAACAACAGACCTGTGCTCTCTCTCAGCTCTGAGGGCCAGAAGTCCCAAACCCAGGTGTGGGCAGGGCCAGGCTCCTCCGACATCTGCGGGGGAAGGTCCTGCCTCTCCCAGCTTCAGTGTGGCCACCGACATGGCCTTCCATGGCTGTGGCTGCAACATCCTCTCTGCCTTCTCCATCATCACATGACCTCCCTGTGGCTGTCCCCAAATCTCCCTCTCCTCATAAGGACACCAGTTTAGGGCCCACCCCAATCTGGGGTGACCTTGTCTTATCACCTCTGCCGAGACCCGATTTCCAACACAGTCACATTTTGAGGTTCCGAGTGGATTGGAATTTGGGGGGAAAGGATTAAGCCCAGTATACTTTTGAGCCATGAGACCTGAGCAGAGAACTCCAGAGGGGAGCACAGGGCTGTGGGTGGGGCAGCAGGGAGATAAACTCGTGTGCAGTCAGGGAGGGCTTCTGGGAGGAGATGACACAAGGTGGAGGCTCCAAGGAAGGGCAGGTGCCTCTGGGACAAGAACCAGTGCCACGTCACTATGCTCCTCTCTGTCCATTGGCTTGTCTGCCTCCCCTGGCCTGGAAGCCTCGGGGGCCAAGGGCCAGAGGAGTTTGTACTGGGGAGTGGGGGCAGGGGCCAGGTTCTTGGGGAGACTGTCAGCCTGGCCCCGCTGGGAGACAGCCATGTGCACACTTCCCTGCGTGGCCAGCTCTGCCTTCCAGCTCAGGTGCTTCTTTGGGCAAACTGTCTAAATAAGGAATGAGTGGGTACAAGGACACATGCTCTGAATTTCAATACATCCTGCCAACCCGCTCTCCCCATCTCCCCCACCAGGTCTCAGCGTGTCTGTCACCCCTTGCCCCTGGAATACTCTATTTATGGGTCACGTCTGGGTTTCAGAAAAGGCCCAAACCTCTTATCACCCGCTCTCCCCAAGTGTTACTTGTCGGAAAAGCGTGTCAGATCGCGGTGGAAGGAACACCTCCTTCCTAACCCGCTGAGGGGCTGCCTGCTACTTGGAACCTGAACCCAGGAAGCTGCTCTCCGGAAAGCCCCATCTTGCCGAGCCGCTGCAGCCTGGCCACAAGTGGGCTTCTCCCAGAGGACACGGTGACCCCATCGGACTCCTCGGCTCCATCCTGGGCTGTGTCGTTACTCCATCCCCTTCGGAGAAAGTGCATGGGGCCCAGCAGTGAAGCCAACACAGTTCCGGCCCCTGAGGAGCTCGCTGTGTAGGGTGTGGAGATGGGAGATGGGCCGGAAGTCACACCTAGGAAGATGGTCACAACAGGGATGCCGGAACTCCAGGCCCAGCACACTTCCAAGCAAGTTCAGAAAGCGCCACAAACTTGTCGCCTTCTTAGGATGCTCGGGCTTGGTGCTGCCGTATTGAGGAAAGCTGAAATTCACCCACATGGCAGAGCCACACGGGGAGACCCCAGGGAGCCCCTGGGTGGTGTCCAGCTGATGGAACAGCTGAAGTCACGCTGACACCGGCGTCAAAAGCCAGCCCTGTGAGCGAAGACACCTCCTGACAATTCCAGCCCCCAGCGGTGGTGTCACCCTGGCCTTTGAGTCTTTTCAGATGAAACCTTGTGGCACCCAAACAAGCCATCACCCCCTTGGCCCCTTCTGAATTTCTGACCCACAAAACCCTGGAGCATAACAGAAGGGTTGTTAAGTGATGTTAAGCTTTGAGGTGTGTTTTACTGTTCCAGCTGCTAAAACAAACACCATACAATGGGTTGACTTCACAACAGGAATTTATTGGCTCAGGGTTTCAGAGGCTGGAAGGCTGGCTTCCTCCCAGGGTCGGTGACTTCTGGCTGGCTGGGGATCTTTGGGGTTCCATCACACGGCAAGGCACATGGCAGTGTCTTCTCCCTTCTTTCCTGGGTTCTGTCAATTCCAGCTTCTGGCTGCTTCCGTGGCTTCTCTCTCTCTGCCTGACTTCCACTCTGCCTGTAAAGGACTCCAGTGACCTGGGTTAAAGCCCATCCTGGCTCAGTTGGGCCACATCTTAACTGAAGTGACCACATCAAAAGGTCCTGTTTACGATGGGCTCACACCCACAGGAAAGGAGCAGGATGAAGAATGTGTTTTTCTGGGGCACACAGCTCCAAGCCACCACCGGGGGGGGGGGTTGTTAAGCAGCTGCTGGAACCTGGAGAGCTGCCAGAGCAACGACCGCGGACATCTGAACCCACTTTGCACAGCCTCAGCTCCAATGTTCACCTGCCACCCACGGCTGTGAGCTCCACCTCCAAGTGGAAGGGTGCCACGCCACCCCACTGAGCACCCGGGTCTCAGAACCTGTGGGTGGCCCGTCCTCCCACTCCCCAATCCTACCAGGACAGCAACTCCGCCATCTTCCAAGAATGAATTACCTAAATCACTGGTTTCCTACCTGGGGGCCTCAGAGTTTTTGCAAGGGGCTACACATTCACCGACACACAGTGACTACCTGCAGACAGATTTTATACTCGCTCTTGAATATATGGACAGTACGTTTCAGTGTCTGTAGATGCTCACAGTATTTTTAGAAAGTGGAAGTTCGCCTGACAGTGTTATGAAATTCATTACCGAATATCTTCTAAATAATGGATGATCAAATACAGCTCCTCGGATGTGAGCTCATTTGGGACATCACAGAGACCTTCGTTCTCTGAAAGGTTGTGTGTGTATGGTGGTGGTGGGGGGCAGTAATGTAAACCATGGCTGCTTCCCTGATCTGGAAAAAAACATTTAGGACCCACTGGTTCTTAGAAGAACCATCAGGTTTCAAATTGCTCCAGATCTAATTTCTGGAACTTTCCTACCAAGCCAAAAGCTAGGTTCTATGAAAACAGCACTTTGCAGTTTACAACACACCTTTATGCATTTGGATCTTTCATATTCTAACAACTCCACAGTGTAGATGGGGCAGGGGGTCAGTGGGTCACTCCTGGATCCCTCCAAGAAAGCAAAATCACCTCCTCCACAGCCAGGGTTCCAGGAGGAGGCACAACTGCTATTTTGATCCAGGAAAGGAGATGCTCAAAGTCTGGTGTGACATTGTCTCAAGTCTCCAAAGCCTCCCTGGGAGGTCAATATCCTTATGCCCCTCGGCAGGGTTGGTAACAGAGGCCAGAGAGGTCACCTAACAAGCTAAAAGCCACACAGCCAGGAGGGGCTGGGGCAGGATTCACTCCCGGATCTGTCTTATTCCCACTGACCCATCCTGGATCCAAGGTAGCTCCAGCTGTTTCCAGCCTCCTGCTTCCAACCAGGGCAGCCTCCACCAGGTCAGCCTCCACTCACAGCAGCCTCCACCCAGGAGAGCCTCCACTCAGGTCAGCCTCCATCCAGGTCAGCTCCACCCCCCATAGCCTCCACCCGCGGCAGCTTCCCACCACAGGTGCGCTCATCCCTGCCTGGGTTCCACCCACCTTCCCCTTCCTCCACTAGCCCCAAAGATGTCTCCTTCCATGCTATGCAAGCACCCCCGGGGGTCCCACCCAGCAGCCCTGGGCTCTGTCTGCACTGGGATGGGTTGATCTCTGCACTGGGTCTGGCTCCCAGGCCCAGTCCTGCCTGCTTTGCTGTCAACCAGAGCCGTCCTGGCGGCCTCCCCTGTGGACACCTGGCCTAAGCGCCCCCCCACCACCACCAGTGACGTCCTGCAGGCCCAGGAGCTCACCTGGGGAAAGGACGCCAGGTCCCGCAGCAAGGGCAGGTCAGGTGGCCGGCGAGATGTCCCCAGGCCCAGCTGTCAAAGCTCAAGATGAGCCAAAAAGGATAAAGCCCCAAACTCTTCCGGCATCAGGCGGGAAACCTCCAAAATGCAGCACAACACCCAACAGCAACCATTTAGGGGAGCCAGGAGGATTTCACTGGCAGGCTCGGGTTAAGGTCTGGGCCAGCAGGGGTGACGGCCCCGCCTGCAGCTAAGCACGCGCTCCCGGGCCTCGGCCTGTTCTCCGGGCAAGGGCAGTGAGAGCCGCACCAAGCTCCCAGGGACGAGGTGAGGCCGAGACAGGACAAGGCAGGCAGGTGCCGTGCACGGGGCCGGGCACATGGTCCCCTGGGGCTCAGGGAGTCCCCGGACATTGACCTGATGGCCAGACGTCAGCACACTGCTACAGCCGGCCATTCCGGCATTTGTGCCCAGGGGCCACCTGAGTCCTTGGCAGGCGCTGGCCTCCGGGAGACTTGTTCGACAGTCCCTGGGAGGCCCTTCTCTTGCTGGACAACCCTGGGCAGTTTCTCATCCGAATTAGCATCTAAGGTCCTGAATGGCTGAGTTCTCCACTGTGACCCAGTGGGGGAATGTCCCCTCAAGCCCCACAATGCTCACAGCAAGGGACGATCAGGAGGATGAGTCCCCAGGACACACTCTCCAAGCTGGTGAGGTGGCCTTGAGCACAAGCAGATGCAACACCTCTCTGCCTGGGTCCCTGCCCTGCTCAATAACCTTCCATGGCTCCCCACAGCCAACAGCCCACACCTCTGCCCCCAGTGCCCACCACCAAGCCCTCCATGCCCAGCACCTGTCCATTCCCCTGGCCCATGTCCTGCTGCTCCATGGTCCCAAACACTTTCTCAAAGTTGTCCTTGACAGGCCCAGAACCAGCCTTGACTCCTGCCATCCCTTTCCTAGGAGTCCTGTTCATGCCCATCTCATGCTCGTCCTTCAAGGCCTGTGTCAAATGCCCACTCTGTGTTGACAGTGCTTTCACGGGAAGCCTGCCCGTCCCAGAGGCCGTGAGCAGTGAGTACCCTCCACTGCCCCGAAACTGTCAGAACATTGAACCTGCTTTACAGATGCAAAAGCCAAGGCTTGGCCAGTGAGGGGACTTTCCATTGACCACCCTCCCCAAAATGGCAAGTGGCCTCTGGCTTCTGGATGGTTCTCCAAGGCTCCCCACTTGGATGGCCCCCTGCAGGTTCCTGTGGGCTCGCCAGGACTCCCTGAAGATGGGCACTGGCATGGGGAGCTCGCGACCCAGCTCACCCCAGACCACCCCAGTGGCGGTTCCTGTACCAGCCTAACTGTTGGTTTCACTGATCCCACTTTGGAATTAAGGTCTGTTGGGGTGCTGGGTGTGGAGAGGAGATGCAAAGGTATCTGGGAGTCCTGAGGAGGCTGACGAGGACATGGAGCTGGATGACCAGGTCTCAGACTTGTTTTATCCTACCAAAAAGTCATACAAACCACTACTGGATTGGGCAAAGACAGTATCTGTCATTTCCTTGTCATTCTGAATATTTCTAACTATTGTACTGCAGATAAAAGTGACACTGTTTGTTGAAAACAAACCAAGTGTCTCCATTTGTATAATAAACACCGGGCGGCAACGGGCCCCGTGCCCAGGGGTCGTGGGTGCAAAGACCCTCTTGTGGCAATCAGAACCCTGAGAACTGCCTTTGGGGGGGCCTCTTGTGTGCATCAAACTCCTTTAGACCCAAAGAAGGTGGCGCAGTCGGAAAAGGGATTTCCAGCTGTGGGGGAAGGGTCCAGTCTCTGGATTCCAGCTCACCCAGCTCAGACCCCACAACACCGATGAGGCAGGGCCAAACCCCTGTGGTCCCTTCTGGCTGTGCTTTGTCTCATCCAGGGGCTCAGGAGGACAGGGCCAGCTAGCCCTGAGAATGGGGTTACCAGGCAGCCCCATGGGTCCCCAGATGAGCCCCTCATCGGGAAGGCAGCAAAGGAAAACAGCCGAGCAGGCCGCGTCCCCTCTCTCAGGCAAAGAATATGGGCCGGGAGAAAGGGGAGGCCCTGGAGGCCACGGAGAGGAGTGGCCCTGAGGTGGAAAGAGCCGGAGCCTCAGGCCTGACCTCGAAGGCTGGTGGGACTCTCCCACAGCTCAGCTCTGCAAAGTGGGATCCGACACTTCCGAGACCTGGGCATTCAGGGACGGCCATACTCCAGGCCCTACCCAGGCCAGCCCACCGCAGGGATCAGTGGGTGCGTGTGTGCATGGCATGGGGGTCCCTTCCAGGGGCAGAAGCTGCAAAAACCCCCATGAGCAGCCCCTGGACACTCAGGCTGGCCACAGGGCTCCTGGCACAGTCAGCTCAAGCTTTTGGCAATTCCTGGAGCTCTTGGAGCCTCAAGCAGGCTAAGGTGGCCCCCACGTGCCTGGAGGGTGTTATTTCCTCGCCGGAAGAGGGCAGCCCGTCCTGACCAGAGGGGCATCTGAGGAATCTCATGGGCAGGGTGCCAGGGCTCAGGAGCATGCACACACACACACGCACACACACACACACACACACACACACATCAAGAGACCAGTGCTGGCCTGGGACGGTGGGCCCTGTCCCCCAGGCCAGCATGTGTCCCCCAGCGGCACATGGCCCTGGGCGAGGGCAGCCACTGCCGGACAGACAAGTGACCTCATCTGGGTACCAACATCTCCCGAGGGCCCAGCATGCAGCAGATGCCCAATGAATGTTCCTTAAATCTAACGGAAAACAGGAAATGTGCCTGCTGATAGCCGGACACTGTACAGTGGGAGGGGGACTGGTGACAATTACTAATCGGAATCTCAGCGTCATCCTCAGGCCCTGGGCCCAGGCTGAGAGCCAGCCAGCACCTAGCAGTTCCCGTCACTATGTGTCCACCCCAGCCCTCCACCCCACCCCGGGGAAGCCCACCCAGAGGGCCTATGAGAGCTGAGCTGATCCTGCCAGGGCCACCCCCTCCCCAGACCCTCCGAAGTGAGAGGATGTCTTATGGGGTACTGGGGGGACGGCAGGCTGAGGAGACGCCAGTGCATGCGGGTCTCACTCTGGGTGGGCGGAGGGCGGGGTCACCAGTAGCCCCACCCCCTTCCTGCAGGGCCTCAGCAGCCGCCCCATCGAGCATATCCATCAGGTCCAAGGATAGCCACGGGGAGTCTAGGGGTCACAGCCCCGCTTTCCAGAGTGACCTCCCACCCCCCTGAACCAGGAGGACCCCTCCACTGCTGACATCCTAATATGTACCTGGCACTTCAGTGCCACTATCTTTTTGTTCCCCAAACAGGGCACTGTCCCCCTCCCCACCATCTCCACCAGTGGGAACGACCCTCTCCCCACCATTCTACACACGACACAGAAGGAAACGACCCCCCATGTCAGGACTGGAGCCTGGGTAAGCTCTAGCCCAAGAGCTGTCACTCCCCCCTCTGCAGCCTCCCTGGGCGAGGGGTGGGTGAGGAGGGCTGCCGCCCAGCACTCATCTTCAGCCTCATCTTGGTGCCGCCGGGTCTGCAGGGTGGCACCCTCAGCTCCGTGCACCCACCCCAGGGTTCCTGCCTGAGCTCAGTTTGTGCTCACAGCACAGCCCTGACACAGCCACTCATATACCCCCCACCAGGCCCGGCCCAGGCTCACCCCCCAACCTGGCTGGAAGGCTCCCTCCTGCACCCCAACTGGAATTTCCTCAAACCTAAGGAATGTGCTCTGCACACACCGCCCACCCCCGACAGCACTTGCTGGGGTCTCCAAGCCGGCCTCCCTTCCTCGCCGCCTGGGAGGACAGGGTAGGGCTGACTCAGCTCCACCCACAGCCGCCCCCCACCCTGCCAGGCCCCGAGGAGCCCACAATTCGGCACCTGTCTCATGATTTGTGTTGTGAAGGAAAGTTTAGATCTGAAAACCTTTGCTGCAGAATCCTCCAGGGCTCCCCAACAAACCAAGAACAACTTGGCAAGGAAGTGGGTAGAGCGAGAGGGTGGCATTAGGGTAAACAGCTCCTGTGAGCCTTAGAATCGGTGCCCAGGTTGCTGGTCCAGGGCTGGGAGAGGATGCACAGGAGGGACAGTGGGCCACTGTTCTGGCTGTGGCACCCCTCTTCCTCCCGTTACACCCACCTTCTGGCAGCATCTTCTACCCACAAACCAGGTTCTCCTGGGAGCAGCAGGCAGGCAGCCTTGGCGGCCAGGGGCCCTGGCACCCACTCTCAGCCTGTCGGCAGCCATGAGGTCCTGGCTCAGCCCGGACAGGCAGCGCGGCACAGGGGCCAGCCTGGAACCCCCGCCACCGGGACACAGGCCTATGTGTTCAGCACAGAAATAACTTCTGCATGATGATGCAAGTAACTGTCATCATCGTTAGAAACCCCAGCAGTACCTAAAAGTTAAAGAACATAAACCCCCTGTTCTCCTTTCTCTTAGAAAACCACTCTTGACATCTTGGCATTTGGGTAAGACAAAGAGTAGATAGTTACATAGATGCACAGATGCACACACCTGCAATGTGGTTAATAGAAGATGTTAACATAATGTGATATGTTAAAACTTAATACGAGAAATTATAATATATGATATAACTTTATATAATAAAATAACATGATATACTATAACTCACATACATAACATAATGAACTATAAAAAGTTATATATAATTTTTTCGTGAGGCATGGCCTCTGCCTGGTCCTCGAGCATCCAGATGGACTTAAACACAAAACAAAAGGTGCTCAGTGTGTACTTTTTCAGGAATAGTGTAAGATGTAATCCACATAACATACAAAAACAGCGTTTTTTGGTCTATTCGCAGGTTCCCCACAGTTTTAGGACACTTTATCAACCCACAAGAAACACTGCACCCCCGGCAGCCCCGCCCCATCCCCTCCCCACCCCTGGCAACAACTAATGCCCTTCTGGTCCGCATTTCCTACTGACGGACTCGCGCCGCACGTGGCCCTCCGTGGCGTGCTCCGTGAGCACAGCGCAGTGCTTGCCAGGTGTGCCTGCAGTTCCCCATTTTCCTGGAGGATGATGCTCCACAGCTCATTCCTCTGTTCCTCGGTGCAAAGGACATTTGGGTCATTCCCATTAGGGGGCTGTTACGGATAACGCCGCTGGGACACCGTGTAGGATAACGCCGCTGGGACACCGTGTACAAGTTTCTGGGGGGAGGGAAGTTTCCATTTCTCTTGGGTAGGCCCCTAGGAGTGGAGTTTCTGGGCTGATGCCTTACGTTTAACCATCTGAGGAACTGCCAGACCGTGCCATTTCCTACAGCAGCTGTGCCATGTTCCATTCCTGCCTGCAGCGTCTGCGCCTCCACATCCAGGACAGCACTTGCCACGGCCTTTCGGATGACAGTCGCCCTAGCGGATGTGAAGTGGCTCCTCCCCATGGCTTTGGTTTGCTTTTCCCTGGTGGTGGATGGCGTTGAGCATCTTGTGTGCTCATTGGACATCTGTGTATCTTCTTTGGAGAAATGTCTGTTCAGATCCTTTGCCCATTTTTATATTTTATTGTCTTTTTTGAAAAATATATTTATATATACACACACACAGGACAAATATATCTGCATATATATTCTAGAGATAGTGTCTTCTCAGATACATGATTTGGAAATATTGTCTCCCCTTCTATGGGATGTTCTCTCTCTTGACAGAATAAAAGATTTTAATTGTGATGAAGTCCAATTCATCTTTTTTCTCTCGTTGTCTCTGCTTTTAGTATCAAATATAAGAAGCCACTGCCTAATACAAGGTAAGAGAGATTTATGCCCATGTTTTCTTTGAAGAGTTTTCTGGTTTTAGCTCTTCCTAGACATGTAACTTTCCCTGGACAGAACCACGGGGTCCTCACTGCTCTCTGTCTCCAGAGAGGCTGCGTCTCCCCCGTGCCGTGGGAATATTCTCACTCATCGACCCAGGTCTGTCTGCTGCAGGCTTGGCCCTCGCTGCCCTTGTTACAGATGACTGTGTGCTCCTGGCCACCAGCAAAACCACAACAGGACGCGAAAGGACAGCACGTCCTCGGCCGAGCGGGGCAGGCCCGCCCAACCTCCGGCAGGACATTCCACGGAGAAATGACACCGCCACGTGTTCTCTGCGCTGGGAATCCGCGGCTGACTTGAGCTTGGGGGTGTTAGCTGCCCCGGCCGACTGGCCCTCCAAGTGGGATTGGCCAGGACAAGGCCAGCCCTGGGGGCCCAGGCAAATGTGAATCTGGGGGGTCTGCTGTGTGCACTCACAGCATCCTGGAGGGAGATGCCGTCCACAGTGAGGTTGGGCTGTTGCCGCTGCCCCCACCCGAGCTGCTCCCCTCAGCAAACGTCCCTGGAGCTTCCCAGCATGGGGGGCACAGGTGGGGGGATCTAGACGAGAGGTCTGGGCCCCACTGCTGGAAAGGAGGTCACCGGAGAGGCGGTGGCTCTGGTCTGGCTACTGGCGAGACACCTGCTGTGCCCCGAGCTTCACGTCCCTCCTGGGGGCCTCTGGGCACCCTCAGGGTAAGAGCCTTCAGGGTGGAGGTGAGGAACCCGCAGAAGGGGATCCGGCCCAGGGAGCAGGCAGGTGGGGGAGCCCCGCCTGGCCTTGGGCTAGCCAGGTGTCTCGCTGCACACCTCCCTTCTTTCCCATTTGTCCTATCTCCCCAGTGCCGCCCCCCAGCTCCCTCCGCCTGCCATCCTCCCCACCACCTTGTCAGGTGGGTCAGGAAATACTTGTTGTTTTCTCTAAATAGCTTGATGTGCCCTGTCTCTCATGCCAACCGCCAGGGGAACTGAACTGCTCACCCTTCCTGAAGCCGGGCCCCCCCAGCTCAGGGCTGCTGGTGCGGAGGACCGGGCAGTCTGGGATGGGGCTGCCCTGTGCCCTGTGGATGGGGAGCAGCAGCCCCAGCCTCCACCCACTCCACGCCAGTAGTACCCCCAACCCCCAGTTGTGACAGCCCCAAATGCCTCCAGACATTGCCAAACATCCCCTGGGGGGGGCAAAATCACCCCCAGTTGAGAAGTACTATCACTCAATGTGAGAGGAGGGGGAGGGGGAAGGAGCAAGGGAAGGGGGAAGGAAGGAGGGGAGGACGGAGGTCGGAGGGCAGAGCAGGGCACACAGAGGCTGTGGTCTGCTGACTCCAGCCCAGACACTGGGGTCACAGGGAGCTAGAGCCCTGCCACGGCTCCCAAACCTTCCACTGGACGATAGCAACCAGACCCTTCGCTTCCCCACACCTCTGGTTATTTGTGCATGAAACAGGGCCAGCAGCGCAGGGCTGTGTCTAATATTCCAGAGGAGAAAGTTCCAGAAGCCCTGGCATGTGGCAAAAGTCCATCGGCACCAGCTCTCACTGACATTAATAATACAGCAGAGCTAAATCGGTGCCACCTTCCATGGCAGACCCTCAAAGCTTACTCACAAGACCCAAGACTTCTAGTTAGAGAAGCACACCTCCTTCCAGGCCATACCTGTCTCTCCGGGCATCCCCAAGGAGTGAGGCCTCTTCGCAAAGGGTAGGTTACCTCTTCTTCCACACAGCTCGGACCCGGCCCCTCTCTGTCCACACAGCTCAGACGCGGTCCCTCTCTGTGCACGCAGCTCAGGCCCAGTGCTGGTGGAGGCTGTGGGTGGCAGCTGGGTGTGTGGGAGAGCCCCTGAGGCCAGCACATCTCCGGACAGCCATGCCAGAGGGTCACGTGGCAGCTGGCATCCTCATGCCCAAGGAGGCACATGGCCAACCCCTTCCCGGCACACTAAAATAGACTCCTACATGCTCGAAAGGGCCACCTGTTTCCCAGGCATCCAGGAAAGGGGAGGCCAAAAAGGCCTCGGGGGTGCAGGGAGGGGGGTGGGACCATTTACTGAGTACCCTCATTTGTGGGGTGCAGCCCAAACGAGCTCACACGGTCCTCCCAACAGCCTTGGGGGGTGGGAGTTACTGTCCTGTGTGCCAGAGGAGAAACTGAGGCTCAGGAGGGCCCTGGGTACTAAAGGACAGCACTGGGGGTCCCGTCCAGGTCTGTCTGACAGCACAGTCCTGCTAGGATGTCCTTGTCCCCGTCCCGACTTTCCAGGCTTAGGGACCTCCAGAGGCAGCAGTGCCGCTCGGAGCAGCTGTGTATGCTCATCCGCTTGCCTCGGACATAGCACAACTGTGGGGCCACCTGTGGACACTCTCCTGGCTAAGTGTGCAAGGGGCTGTGCAAATCCAGTCATTAGATAATCAGGGCACAAGTCACCCCCCCACCCTCTCCCCAGCCCAATGGCTGATGGAGAAGCTTCCAGTAAAACAGCCTTATCCCATGCAAGCTAAAGGAAGAGTTTTCTTCGCCCTGCATGGCTGATCTAATGTTTGTTAATCATGCCAGTTTGAAACCTCCACCCTCACTGCCCAGGCAAGAGGGGAGGGTAATTAGCTGACAACCGCAGGAAACTCTGAGGGGTGGCCTACTGTTACTAGCCAGATCCTCTGGGAGGGACAAATGGATACCAACGATGCACTCAAGGCAAATAATTAAATCCTCTGTTGCTTATAAATAACCGTTTTCCCATTCACTTATTCCACAGTTGTCTGTGCCCTGCCAGCCCAGTGCTCAACCCTGCACCCAGACCCCTGCCCAGACCCCATGCCCAGCCTATGCCCAGAGTATGTCCAGCAGCCCAATTCCCTGCCCAGCCGGTGCCCAATTGCATGCCCAACTCATGCCCAACTTTGTGTTAACCCCATGTCCAAACCCCAGCCCACCCCATGCCCAGCCCATGCCCAACCCATGCCCAACTTCATGCTAACCCCTGCCCAGCCCCATGCCCAGCCCTGTGCCCAAAATTGTGCCAACCCATGCTGAACCCTGTGCCCAGACCCAAGCTCTGACCATGCCTGGCCCTTTGCCCGTCCCCATGCTCGTCCCTGTGCTCAGTACCCTGCCCCGCCTACACCCAGCCCACGCCCAGTCTGCCACCCAGCCTCTGCCCAAATTTATGCCAACCATTGCCCAGCCCTGTGCCTGGGCCCATGCCCAGCTCTAGGAGGCAGTTGGGCACAGAAAAGACAGAAACGACGACAACAATGTGGCAGGGACAGCAGCCCACCGCCTGTGCTGAGCTCCTGACACCTAAGCTGCCCCTCTGGGATCCTGTCCTGTCCCTACTTTCCTGGTAAGGACACTGAGGCATGGAGAGGCAGGGCAGGTGGAGCCAGTGCTGGAGAAGGAGCTGGCCCCTGCCTTTGAGCCTGAGAGTCCAGCAGGGACGAGGGGCACACGGCCATGGCAACCCCACAGGCATGTGGCCAGGGCCTGGCTGGGAAGCACAGAAGGCAGGGTCACTCCCAGGGGACCCCAAGGCCAGCTGGGGGCTCAAGAGGGATGCCAGGGGGAGAACCCCCAGCTGGCCCGAGCAGCTGGCATGCGGCATCGGGAAGAGCACACCAGACGCAGGGACAGTGAGCACGGAGGAGGGAGGAGAGGTGGCAGGTCGACACCCCTGGGAGGGGACGGCCACATCCCTTGAGTCCAGGGCGTCCAGTGAGATGGGAAAGTGGGCAGGGGCCAGGGGCTGGGGCACCCCACCTAAAAGTGTGGGCTTTACCCTGGAACAAGGGGCAGCCGCTGAAGGTTTTAAGTTTAGAAAGAGCCCAGAGAGGGGGAAGTGGGTATGCTAATTTGAATGTATTATGTCCCCCCAAATGCCATTATCTTTGATGCAATCTTGTATGGGCAGATGTATCAGTGTTATTTAGATTATAATTCTTAGAGTGTTTCCGTGGAGATGCAACCCACCCACCCCCACCTGTGGGTGATGACTCTGATTGGATAATTTCCACGGAGGTGTGGCCCTGCCCATTCAAGGTGGGATGTAATTAAATCACTGGAGCCATATAAATGAACTGACAAACAGAAGGAACTCAGTGCAGCTGTGAGTGATGTTTTGAAGAGGAGCTATGGCCAAGAGGGACACTTTGAAGAAAGCACAGGAGCTGCAGATGAGAGACAGTTTGAAGATGGCTGTTAAAAATAGACTCTTGATCTGAAGAAGCTAAGAGGGGACAAACATCCCAAGTGCAACTAAGAGTGACATTTTTGAGGAGCTGCAGCCTAGAGAGGAACGTCCCGGGAGAAAGCCATTTGAAACCAGATCTTTGGCGCAGACGCCAGCCACGTGCCTTCCCAGCTAACAGGTTTCCCGGACGCCACTGGCCATCCTCCAGTGAAGGTACCCAATTGCTGATGTGTTACCTTGGACACTTTATGGCCTTAAGACTGTAACTGTGTAGCCAAATAAACCCCCTATTATAAAAGCTGATCCATGTCTGTGTTTTGCATCCCGGCAGCTTTAGCAAACCAGAACCGTGGTAGCCCTTCATCCATGGGGCCAGGACTCCTGGCCCCTGACCTGGACCCTGGTGCACAGAACCTGCAGAAACATCGTCCCCAGAACCGGGGCTCCCACCTGCTGAAGCTGCCCACACCCCAGCCTTAAGCCAGACACAAATGACCCAGGCCTTGGCCTCTAACACCAATGCCAAGTGACTCCCACAGACGGAGCACCCTGAGCAGACCCATCTGCTGCCATCTGGTCCTCCCAGAATCTCACAGCCACTGGGACCCACCCCCCCACACACACACCAGGGTCCCCAAATGGCAAGTGCCTCTTTACCATGGGGCTGCAGGATGACTTCCCCACAGATGTCCAGGGGTTCCGAGACCCAGAGGCTCCTCGTTCATGGCCTCGGAGATGCGGCCGAGAGGGGGACCCCTCTGTGCCCACCCTTGCTGAGGGATGAGAGGCCTGAGAAAGGCAAGGCTCTGGAAACTGAGGCCCATGTCCCCAAGGTCCGGGTCCCCGAGGCCCTCCAGGGCACTCTGTTGCCACCCCCACCCACCCGCAGGGTCAAGCCTCTGCACAGCTGCCCTCCACGCCACAGCAAGGAGGCGCCCAGCCCCGCGGGATGCTCCAGCCTCCGCCCCGCGACTCACCAGCCTCACCTGTGGCCGGGGAGGTACTGGCCACACCCCCACCCTCTGCCCAGCTCCTCAGTCACCTGCAGAACTGGCACCGTCACCTCCACTTTCCAGGTGAGGAGATGGAAGCTCAGACAGGCAGCGTCCCATGCTCGTAGCCAGCCCCGGGATGTGACACGGGTTCGAGAGAGGCCTCCTGGGCCCACACACATCCTGCCCCCCCAGCCCACTTCGCCTGCTCTCTGCCACACGCCACTCCCCAGTGCCGACAAAGGCCTCGCTGGCTTGCTTTGCCCCCTTGCACATGCTGTTCCTCAGCCTGGCTGATTTCTCTCCTCCCTCAGTTCTCAATGAAGGTGCCACTTCCTCCAGGAAGATTTCCCTGACTGCCCCCACAGGCCTCCTCAGGGCTCTCCGGACACCCTGTCCCTCTTCCGTCATGGCCCCAACCACCCTTTTGGACACAAGGCCCCATCTCTCTCCCCTGGCCTAGAGCATGCAGTGGGAGAGATCTGTCATCCGTCGATGGACTTCCGACCCCCAGCTCAAGGTCTGCACACTGGGAACCAACAACTGTCAGCCGTGGAGAGAACCTGAGGGCTCTGGGATGGGGGAATGGGGCAGGTGACCCTTCTGCTCACCACCAGCGGCTTTCCAACAGCCTGGAGATGCCTCTAAACCACCCCAGCGGAGCCCGACCCTGTGCTGTCCCGAGGGTGGAGTGTGTGTCGGGGGCAGCGTGGGGGGCGTCAGGAGCTCAGCCCTCAGGCTCCGGCCCAGACCTCCCGAGGCAGAACCGCATCTGAACAAGGGCCCTGGGCAGCTGGAGGCGCCCTGGGATCTGTGACCACAAGAGCTGGTCCTCGTTCCCTGGGGCACCTGTTATCCACCAGGGGGGCTGCCGGGGCTTTAAATGCCAACGCCCCCGACCTCCAAGGCCCCCGCAGCTGGCTCTCGTGTCCCTACTCCACTGACGGGAACAGGCGCAGAGATTATCTTGCCCCAGGCCACCCAGCGACGGGGCCACCAACTGCCCGTCTGCCCCAAACTGACCGACGCTGGCAGGTAAAGGCCATGAGGACTGAACAGCGAGTCTGCCAGGTTGCTGGGGATAGGCAGCATTTATTTCCTTTTTATACTGTTCCAAATTTTCTCCATACATTATGTGAAATCAGAAGACACTCTAAGTGCTATTTTTAAGCGAGAGGGAATCAGCAGCATAAACCCAGATCACACGCAGCACACGAGTCCCTCTCTGCCCCAAGTGTGAGCCCAGCGCTGCCCAGTGGAGCCTTCCAAGATGGCGACATTGCCCTAGCCCGGCAACCAATGTGGCAGCCACGTGGCTTCTGAGCGTCTGCAGGTCGCTGGTGGCCACTGAAGCGGAGAGGGTGCCTAAGGGTGAGATTAAACTCATACACACAAGGCCGGCATTAAAAATGTGATTTCTAAGAGTCAGTGAAAAACTCGGGGCACGGAACTTCTTAAAAACTCGGCAGCTCACCCTGCAGACTGCATTTTGCTGCTGCTGTTTTTATTGTGCCCACAGGCAATGTGTGCAGACACCCGCCCTCCACCACATACCTGTGACCGGCGGCCCGGAGAGAGGGCTGGGAACAGGCTGGAGCAGCGCAGGGATGGAGACTTGGGGGGTCAAACAGGAAGGGGCCTTGCGGGTCACTGACCCCCGCCTCTACCCACTGTACAGATAGGAACCTGGAGGCCAAACACTCCAGCCCCCCAGACCACTGATGGGCAAGAGGGGCTCAATGCCCGGGCCCCCTGCCATGGTCAGTGCTCGAACCCAGGACTCAGCTTCCCGTGGACGGCACACCCCTCAGCACCCCCTCATGTGAGCAGGCCCTGGACAGAGAAAGCCCGGCTCCCTCTTGCCTCCCAGCCCCAAATCCTGCCTTTGGCTGGTGTGTGTTTTGGGATCCCAGGGCCGTGGATCTGGAAGCAGAATAGCCCCCACCCTGCCCACTGTGGGCCACCTGGGGCCCTGCAGAGCCACAAGCTACAGGTCAGGACGCCCCACGTGCATTTGAAGGTGTTGTTTGCTTTAAGGGCGTTTTTCCTAAAATTCAGGAGACAGTGGGGACTGGGGGCCTTCCAAGGCCCTGCCCTCCCTCGAGGCCCTCACGGCCAGAAGGGAGGCACCGAAGCACCACCGGCAATGCCACCAGATACTGCAGCAGCGGGTATAGGGAGAGCGGGCCCCCAGGCAGGGCACCTGGCCCAGCTTCAGCATCATCACGCCACTGAATGCTCACAGCAATCCCAAGGGGAGGGCAGCTTGTCTTCCCGATTCAGATGGGACAGACCAAGCCCAGAGAGGTCCAGGGGCTTGCCCACTTCACTCGAAGAGTCGCTGATAGAGGACCTGAGTCCAGGTAGGCTGTGCAGGTTGGCAGCGCGAGCTGCCCAGAGGAGGCACAAAGCCCGGGAGGCTTCCTGGAGGAGGGGGCCTCAGAGCCCAGCTGGGAGGAGGGATGAGCCAGGCCAAGAGGGGGTAAGGGCACAAGGCTGACCCGGCAGAGAACCCCGGGGTTCTGTGGCTCGCCACGAGCAGCTGATGGTGTCTGAGATGAGGAATCACAGGCTCTGAGATGAGGCGAGAGAGACAAATTCAAACCTCGTGCCAGTGGTTAACCAGCAATCACCCTGGGCAGGGGCCCCGTCTGGGGCCCCTCGGCGTCCCCAGCTTTCCAAAGCCTGGCTTCCCCAAGTGCTCCGGAAAGCCCAGCAAACACCCCTCCCCACCGAAGCACATTGTGCCACCTACTTCCTGTGAATTTCCATGTCGGTGCAGTCACACAGTATTCGTCCTTTGGTGGCTCGCTGACTTTACTCGGCGTGATGTCTCCGTGGTTCACCCATGTCATAGCACGCATCGGAGCGGGCCTCCTTTCCGCAGCTGTGATACTCCGTCGTTTGGGTGGACCCCGTCCGGATTTTCCGGACCCTGTCGGTGGACACTGGGTCGCCCCACCTTTGAACGCCGGGCTAGGACGGAGGATGCCTGTGACGGAGGGACATCCCCGGCCCACGCCCAGTGGCTCGCCAGCCCCCTTCCCTTCCCACTTGACCCTCCAGCACTGGTATTTCCCCAGGTGTGGCCACTGTGGACGCACATTTTTGTCACTCTGCTTTCCAACAAAAGCATGTTGGAATCTTTAATACAGATATTAAACATGTACATACATTTATTTACAACATATGTAAATATACATACATATAAATGCAAGGGTGAGGGAAAGGGTAGCCTCCAGGAAACCCAAATCTGTCTCCACGGAGACCCAGTGGGCAGGAGCCGGCCATCCTGTCCTTGCTCAGACACGCAGGGACGCAATGTTCTCTGGGTGAGGGAATGAATGTGGCAGCCAGTAATCACTTTGCTACTTATTAATTTTCATTTTCCCCTGCATCGGCCTCCCCGGTTTTAAGCTGGCAGCAGGCCTAGCTCAGGGCATTGGTGCCCAAAGGCCACTTCCCTTCCAGGCTCTGGGCAAAAGGGAAAAGAGAGGGGGACAGAAACAGAGAGACTGAGAGAGAAGGGGACTCCCCAGGCTTACAGGGGACTCAGGGCAAAGGGGAGAGAGGAGGGGTCCCTGCACTTGCCCCTCCTGTCAGCTCAGGACGGGGCTGTGGCCTCTCAGGCTGGCAGAAGGCCCCAGGCCCAAGCTGTCAGGGCTGGGCAGGGCACATCGAGGTGCCCGGTCCCAAGGGCAGGTTCATGGACCCTGATGTGGTCAGAAGGCAGAGAACCACCCCATGTCAGACCCCACACGGGGTCTTCCCGTGACCCTGGGGAAAGGTGGGAGAGAGGAGGTAAGGATGGGCAGGTAGAGAACTCTCACTACCTCCCAGCATCCAACTCCCTTTCTCTGCCAAGGGCACCCAGATTTCTCTGAAAGAGCCAGCTACTTCCCTCATTCTCAGCCACATGATTGGCCAGGACCAACCCTGACTCCAGCCCCAGGGCCAGCCCTGATTGGCTGAAGCCAATTTGTATATCCATCCTTGGGCTAATGATTGGTTCTGGGATGGGGAGCCCTTTGCTGGGCTTTAGGGGAAGGGTCCCCATTTCACATCCCCCAACCTCTGGACAAGACACTCCTCTCCTGAGGATGTGGGGGTGAGGATATGAAGTGGGCTGTGGGGCCCTTCCCACCCACCCCTGGAAGCTTCCAGGCTGATACTCAGGAAGAGACTCAGAGGGGCAGAGCTGAGCCCTGAAAACCCAGGAACTTCCGTCAAAGGGCATCTGGTCACAGGCTCTGGGCTGGGCTCTCTGTCCCTGCTCAGAGCTCCCAGCTGTTCTGACTCGGCACACACAGGTATGTCACCTGCTGGGGGACGGAGGTTTCAGCCTTCACCTACACCTTCCTAGGATCCCATCTGGGAAGAGGTTATCTTTCTGTCCCCAAACTTTGAGCCTGTTCATGGACTTGCCTTGGCCAATGGCATGTGGGTGGGAGTGGGCAAAGCACCAGCTCGGAGCCTGAACCCTAAAAAGCCTCACACCTTCTGCTCATCTCACTGTGCTTCCAGCTCTGCATGATGAGAACATTCCTGGGCTTCCCAGCAGGACAAGAGGAGATGGAGCAGAGCCACCCAGACCCTAAGCCGGGTACACCACTGAGCAGTGGGGCTGTTTGTTACACAGTATACTGCTTTCCTGAGCCAGCTGTAACAAATGATCACAAACTCGGTGGCTTAAAATGACGGAAATTTCTTCTCTGACAGTTTTGGAGGCCAGAAGTCCACAATCAGTATCTTGGGGCCAAAGTCCAGGGGAGGCCACAGGGGAGGAGCCTTTCTTGCCCCTTCCAGCTTCTGCTGGTGACCGGTTGTCCTGGGTGTTCACAAGGACACTTGTGATTACATTTAGGGCCCACCCAGACAATCCAGGATCACCTTCCCTCTCAAAATCCTTAACTGAATCACATTTGCAAAAACCCTGTTTCAAAATAAGAGAACGTTTATAGGTTCTAGGGATTAGGATATGGCTATTTATTTTTTTTGCTGGGTGGGGAGGGGACATTTTTTAGCAGACCCCACCCAGCAACAGTTTAAGCCACCGATACAATATGCAACTATATCCATAATAGGTAATAAAACTGTTTTTGCAAAACGGCACTTACCCTCGTTACTTGTGATGCACATTGATATTTTTCTACTCAATTCAAAGTGTTACATAAAAATGCTGCTCCTGACCCACTAATCTGATTTCCTGCCTCCACTAGTGGGTCGCCCCCTGCAGAGGAGAACGTTCCACCCTGGCCTCTCCGCGGTGCCCCCGACAGGAGGGGAGACTGGAGCAGAGACCGTGGTGGCTTAGAGAGAACAAAACGATGTGCTCGTTCCACACAGCCGAGTGCAGACAGGCTGGTGTCTGCCTCAGTGGTTCTCCCGATTCCAGAACTTTCCGTGGCCGCCCTGCCCTGTGGACCGATTCTCCATTTGCTGCCTCTGAGCAACCTGCCTCCCCACGGCTCAGATGCGCCCAACCACGGTGAACAGGCGCCCGGGAGCTTCTCCGTGGGGCGATGGGTGCTTGGTTGAGAAAGCAAAGTGTTGGGTGATGGCAGCTGGGTCCAACCGTGCTCTGACTGGCCCCACAAGGCTCCCACCATGGCACGTCCTTATTCGGGACCCCACTGGCACAGCCCCTCCCCTATTTTAACACGATTCTTCACCCCATGCTGGCCCGGGGCTTCCACCAACCCCTGTAACGTCGATCGAGACAATTAATTCCAACTTCATTTACGAACGCTGCTTAGAAGTGGAGAAACAATTAACAGTGGGGGCTTGGCAAGATTATGACAGATGATAAAGATTCTCATCAAGGAAGCAACAGTCTCCTGGGGCCCTGAGCATTTAGATTTGGAGGCTCTTAGGGTGTGCACGGATTTCCAAAGCCAAGCCTGGCTGCTCTTGAACACTTGGCTTCCAGCTCCAGCTGCACACTGGACCATCTGCCTAATGCCCCCCAGGCACCCCGCACTTGTCCCCACCACACCTCCCACCCCCACGCCCTCGCCCAGGCAGCTCCTCTCCTGCAGACTTGGGTTTGCAGCCCACCGCTGCCTTGCGCAGCTGCCGTCACCCCGCCCAGGGATGTTACTTCTCTGAGCCTCAGTTTCCCCATCTGTACAACGGGGGTGGTGGCCTAGGTGAGATGACGCATGTGAAGGTGTCCAGTATTAAGTCGGGTTCATGGCGGCCACCAGGTAATTAGCTTCTTTCTTTCCCAATTCCCGACTTTCCCATCTTCACCGAAACCACCTGCAGCCTTGGAGCAGCTGGCACAAAATAATAGCATCATGTGGCTGTGGCCTCTCCTCTGCACTCTGGGGACATCCCAAACTCTTTGTCCACCCACCCCCACCCCATTTCTCTCCTGGCAGAGATGAGAGCCCAGCCCCATGGTCAGGGGTCACCCCTCCTGCCAGAGTGCCCCTGGGTCCCCAGCACTGAGCACCATCTTCAGGGGCTCAGCAGGCCTCCCAAACTGAGACACAATCCTTATTCCAGAATCCTGACCCCCGCTCCCCCAACCCCCCACCAGCCTGGCTGGGGCCCCCCTCCTTTCACTCCCACTCGTCTTGTGCCCTTTTGCCCTTGTCTGTTCTCCATGCACACCGGAGCTTCCCAACTCCACACCCTGCTTGCAGGGGCTTCCACCCAACTCCAAGGTGCCTCGTTCAGCAGCTCCGCAGGACGGGCTGTGATGTGCAGGCCCCTTGACATGCGATTCCAGATGCCCCCTGGGTAAAGGAAGTCCCAGGACATCAGCAAAGAGCAGGCTGGCAAAGTGCATTGTCTCCATCTGTGTGCCCTGGTACCAAGCACCATTGCACATGAGCTCATTGGGCAGGTGTTGGGTGCCCAGTGTGTACCACTGCCCCAGGTGCCAGGTGCACCCCAACATGAATCATCACACCAGGTGCCGGGTGCACCCAGCGTGTGTCACTGCACCAGGTGTGCCCAGCATGTGTCGCTGCAGCAGGTGCGCCCAGCGTGTGTCACTATAGCAGGTGCGCCCAGCGTGTGTCACTGCATCAGGTGCGCCCAGCGTGTGTCACTGCACCAGGTGCGCCCAGCATGTGTCGCTGCAGCAGGTGCGCCCAGCGTGTGTCACTGCACCAGGTGTGCCCAGCATGTGTCGCTGCAGCAGGTGCGCCCAGTGTATGTCACTATAACAGGTGCGCCCAGTGTGTGTCACTGCACCAGGTGCGCCCAGCGTGTGTCACTGCACCAGGTGCGCCCAGCGTGTGTCACTTCACCAGGTGCGCCCAGCGTGTGTCGCTATAGCAGGTGCGCCCAGCGTGTGTCCCCACAGCAGGCACGCCCAGCGTGTGTCGCTGCACCAGGTGCCAGGTGCACAGGGAAGACGTGGTCTCTCCCCTCGTGGAGCTGCCAGACTGGCAGGACAACAAATAATAAATAGGTCAGCCCACGAACCCACAGGGAGCAGGTCTCAGCAGCTAGGGTGGGTGCACGGGGGCAGGAAGCGACGGAGGGGAGGGCCCGGGCAGAGGGGCCAGTGGTGAGAAGACGGAGGCCGGGAGGAGCCAAAGGCAAACGCTGGGCAAGGGCAGGGGAGGTCGCCAAGAGCAGGCCCTGAACACAGGGACAAGGTGCTTTTATGTCATTCATGGTGCCATAGGCCACCCCCAGAGCGGGCGAGCAGGGAAAACCAGCCAGTGGGAATTGGGATCAGAGGTGGCAAGTGTCTCCCCTCGGCCATGCCTGGCCTCCTGCCCCCCACTGCCCACCCCTGCCACCCACCCAGGCGGGACACCTGCCCACCTGCCGGCACCGCTCCCAGGCCCCATGGGGAGGTGACTGACTGCACGGTCTGCTCACAGCAGTTCATCTCCCTGCCCGACAAACGCAGACCCTGCCCGCCTGCCCCCTGAATCGATACCGGCCAGCACAGCCATCCTCCAACAGGAAAAGGAGCAAAGGAGGGGACAGGAAGTTCAGAGGGATACAAATGGCCAGAAAACACGTGGTAGGGTGCTCAGGCTCCCCAGGAGGCCTGGAGGGGCAGACCAGGCAGGTGCCCTTCACCCCTCGGTTTGGCAGATGTTACAAAGGCTGAGGCAGCCCAGACGGGACAACGAGGGCAGGGCCCAGGGCCTCTCCTGCCCCTGCCCCCTGTGGTACAGGCATAAAGTGGCACAGCCCTGGGGGGGTGCCTCAGCTTAATCCCCCTACCCCAGAGGTGCCTCTTCCACGTGGCACCAGGCCCATCTGCAAGGAGCGTCACCTCCACTGGCCCGCACAGGTGTGCTGAGACATTGGAAGCAGGCGGCTCCTGGCCACCTGCTGGGGGACGTGGGACCCACCACCCAGCGGGCTCCACCCAACATGCTCCACCCAACCTCGCCATGAGGAGCCGGGCAGACAAATCCAGGTGTGGGACTTTCTACCTGGCACCAGGTCCGGGCTTTGAAAAGCGCCAGCGGCACAAAGCGAAACCCAGCAGAGGAAAAGGTGGGGCAGCCCTTCCAGATGTGGGAGCTGAGGACCAAGAGACGGCGGAACAACTGCAGACGACCGCAGTGCACGACCCGAGACCAGACCCTGGATGTGCAGATAAAAGCAGCCATAACGGACGTCTGGAGGTTGGGAGACATCTGAACCCAGACTGCACTGAGGGTTTGGTGTCCCCGGGGCAGGTGGTGGCGGCTCCATGGAGATGCCCTTGGTCCCGTCCCAGGAAAGTTCTGCTAAGTATCAAGATGGCAAAATGTCAGGGTGCCTGCAACTAACTTCCAAATGGTTCCAAAGACGAGAGAGAGAGAGAGAGAGAGAGAGAGAGAGAGAGAGAGAAAGAGAGAGAGAGAGAGAGAGAGAGAGAGAGAGAGAGAGAGAGAATATGCAGGAAAATGTTAATAACTAGAGCCTCTAGGGGAGGGCACCACAGTTCACTGTACTGTTTTTTTGTTGCTGTTGTTTTTTAAATATTCTCTCTGCTTAAATTTTTTCAAAATAAAAAGTTTAAGAACACTGAAGAGGAAGGAAAAAACCCTCAGAGCCAGGACAGAGCATGCACAGTACATGAGCTTGGCCTTCAAAGGCTCTGATCTGCAGTCAAGGACAGGCCCCAGGCTCGGAACCCTGGGTTTGAGACTAAACAAACCCTCTCCTCTCCCAGGCCTCAGTTTCCCCATTTGTAGCCAGAGCTGACAAATCATGGTTTGCACACCCCACCCCACCTTTCTAGAACCTATGCAGACATGGACAATCAATCCCGTACTCTTTGCCTCTGCACAGACTTGTCCTCAGAATCCTTCTTCACACAGCACTCCTGGAAGACTTTGCCAATGCCCTGGGGTCGGCACAAGGGAAACAGCGCTTCCTCTGGGATGGGCGCTTCCTCTCGGCTCCTTTGGATGGATTCATGTTTGAAAACCAAACTCAGCCTAGAACATGTTTTCAGCAGGTTTTGCTTGGCTCTCCTCCCGCAGCACTGCCTTCAGGACCCCCTCCTTTCTACAAGACCCAGATCCAAGCCCCCATCACTGGCAGAACACTCACAGGTCCCAGGCCCTGAACGGCAGGTATCTTTGGGTCCATTCCCAGCCGCCCCCAGCCCCCAAGTGGCTCTTCCACCATCCTACATCCCTTTGGCCCCCTCCATACTTACCTGGCAAATACCCCCTCAGCGTTGAACACCAGCTCAGGCCTCCCTCCTCCAGGAAGCCCTCTCTGATGCTCCTGTTAGACAGGTGGGATGGAGCCTGGCGCATCAGGCTCATCCCAGGGCAGGGTGGAGAGCGGGCTCCATCCAGGTTGGACAAGTGAACGGGTGACCGAGGGAATGAACGGACACACAGGCCAGTGGACTCCCTTTGATGAGACTCTCAGCGCCCAGCACCCCCAGTGTGAGCCCAGAAGCTGCCACCTCGCTGGCGTGGTCTACTCTTCT
Organism: Bradypus variegatus; assembly: GCA_004027775.1. Taxonomy (NCBI): domain Eukaryota; kingdom Metazoa; phylum Chordata; class Mammalia; order Pilosa; family Bradypodidae; genus Bradypus; species Bradypus variegatus. The sequence goes on along the minus strand of PVKY010000389.1, from coordinate 290 downwards.
ATACGTCGGGGACTGTACTGGGCTGAATTATGGCCCTCAAATTTGTACACACCTGGTGCCCACACGTGTGGCCTTATTTGGAAACAGGATCTCTGCAGATGAAGGCGAGTCAAGATGAGGTCATCCTGGACTGGGGGCCCAAGTCCAGCGGCAGGGGTCCTTATAAAAGAGGCCAGGGCAACTTGAACATGGAGAGACACACAGACGCACCAGGGAGACAGGTATGTGATGACAGAGGCAGAGACGGATGATGTGGCCATGAGCCAGGGAAGGCTGGGGGGTGCCAGGAG